>CAJUYG010001633.1:24803-77089 GCA_910591675.1 Galerucella calmariensis | reverse complement strand
ATACTATTATGTCATTATTTAAGAAAATTATAAAAAATGCCGAGACATGTCAACTTTTGAATTGAGTTGTGCGTTATGTAAACATTAATTTAAAAGTACAGGGTGATTCACACAAGTATACCATAGTCGATGCTGTTTACCGATTTAAAACAATCCACATAATTTACCGATTTTGTCTAATTATTGGCGTTTTCAGGCAATTTTTAGGTATTTATGGTAAAATTCATGCGCGTAGCAGGTTTTGTTTAATATACAAATACGTCTAATAATTAGTTAGTTTAGATTTTTGATAAATCCATATTTAGCTAATTTAAAAAAGTAAGTACCAATATTTCAAGTGTAATAAATTATTAATTTTAAAATTTCACCCCGTATAATTCATAATTGACCATACATTATTTAGTTAGTTGGAATCGGTTCATTAAGAGGATTTCAAAAATATGCAAAAATACAGGGTGTTTCATTAAAAAAAACACCGACTATGGCATACTTGCGTGAATCACTCTGTACATTCAAATTTATGTTTACATAACGCATAACTCAATTAAAAAGTTGACGTGTCTCGGAATTTCTTATAATTTTCTAAAATAATGATATGAAGAATTTTATTCCATAAGTGGTTTCCACATTGTATAAAGTATAAGCTTTTTGAAGCTTCTTTTGCCTCCTGATTTGTCTTCTCGTTGCCTATAATACCGCTGTGACCTTTTACCCTTATGAGAATAATATGTTTGTTATTAATTTTCAATTGGTATAGTAAGTTTCTTATTTCAAAAATTAGTTCCTGATTATAAATATTTATTGGAGATCCTTCTATAGTTTGTAAAACGGATTTTGAGTCTATCATTATAGCAACTGTTTGAACTGGATTTAGTGTACACCATAATAAGCCTTGTTTTAGTGCCAAAGCCTCGGCAGAGTAAACTGAAAAAAATGTCTGCTATTCTAAATTTTTCGACATGATTTATATTCGAAACAAAAAATGCTGCTCCTGTTCCATAGTCACATTTGGATCCATCTGTATATATTTTAGTTATATTGTCTCCAAAATTATTCAATATGGTTTTAAGAACGATGTTATTTAGATTAGGAATTTCGGTGTATAAGGGTGTTGTTCTTGTTATTTGTTGGGAAATTGGGCCACAATATTGAAATGGAAAGAAATAAAAATACAAAAAATATTGGGGCTTCATTTCCAAAAAAATAATAACAAAGAGAATGATGAATACACCCCAGGGAACATAAAGAAGATACAAAATAAGGTTGGTACATACTTTTTTCTATGAGAAAATCAGTGGAAGCAGCCCCCTAATTGAAATTGATCTTCGCCCTTCTGTGATTCTCTTTATGTATGGATCTTACCTTCCATAAAAAATAATCACTCATCTTCAGGGACTTTTCGAAATTTGTCATATTTGCATTTAAAAAATTCTGTGCATTTGCAGGCAGCAGTATCAAATAACTTTTTTTGGCAATTTAATAATAGTTATTCACGTAATTAGTGGGATATGGACGTTAATAATTCCTATCACACGTGTTACGTACAAAACTTTATCTACAACTGTCAATTGGTATTATTAACAATACCCATATCATAGAATTAATCCAACGTATTTTTAATAATATCAACTGCAAACATAAAGTACTGTGTATCATACTCTGTGACCATAGCAACAAAGACAAACAAAGCTGTGGAAATAAAATAAATTAGTTATGTCATCAAATTTTCGAAGTTGAATGAACAAAAATCTATAAAAAAGTGTTCAAGCGGAGACAATCTCCTTTCGGAAATTGAAAAAGCAGCTTCCAATGTTATGTTAAATATTTATTTCTGGTTTTAATATTTTTCTGGACTCTTATTATGGCACTAGTGCTGTAATGTATTCAAAAACGCACTAGTGCGGTAATATACGTCATTATGACATTGAAACTAGTGTCAAATCGTACCCAAAAATTTTATTGACTGATCTTGATTTTGAGATTGAAGGCTACTTTATGTAGGTATGTATTTTATGAATAAACTTTTTCTCATACTTGCGGTAAGTCCGCGCGTGAGCGTTCTATCTCTATTATAGGCGGAAAACCTGGAGAATTGGAAAATATAGCATCCCAAAAATTGCGTGTTATTAATCGTAATAAAGAGTGGAAACAAAAACCAGAATATTGAATTTTTTCACAAGTGTTTTGTTGATTCGCAAGGTTTCCAAAGAAATGTGATTTATTACTAACATCAATAAAAAATATCCGCCCCTCCTGAAGCTATTTCTCATCCCAAATTCGTCTTTCATTTTTAGGGCAAGACATAATCTTACGTATTAATCATTTCCTGGAGGTATCCAACTTTAGCTGGGAGGTTTTTATATGAAAGAAATTGAAACTTGTACTTACTTTTATCCTTAAAATATATTTGGGGTCCGGTGAAATACACAAAGACACGCAGGTTTGACTGATTATGCGATAAATTGATAGTACTCACCTATTTTGGAGATTGTACGTCGAAAAATGTGAGGGTTATACAGAATTTTAATAGTATATTAAGTATCAAGAACAGTAAGGGTTGTTTACCGGTCGACAGCAATGTTTGGAGGCTGAGAGCAGCGACGCCTCCAATTTTGCTGGAGACCGGTATTACCCTTAACGTTCGAAATGCTTATACCATTTTTTGCGCGATGGTATTGAAATATTCGAATTTCGAATGAAATAATTTAAATTTCTTCTCGATCAGTTTAAAATATAATTTGCATTTTGGTGAAATTGTTTTCATGCTATTTATTACTTTTTATATTGTTCTGTTCGATTCTGTTCATTGAAAAAATATAAATCTTCTTATTTTTTTTGTACCTCTTGTGTAATGAATGAAGTAATATATTATTTAGGACAACTTAAATGTATGTAGGGCTAAGACGTCGGTAAGTAATTCACTTACCGACGTCTGAACGGTAAGTAACTCACTTACCGACGTGTTAGACTTAGAAACCAGTAAATACAACCTACCGACCTGACAACCGATGCTGTAAATAAACAAAAAAGATCGATCGCGCAAAAAATAAGTTTTTTTCGCCATTTCAACTATCACTTTTGAACTGGATATGTTGGACAAAAATCAATTTAAATGTATCGCACTGTACAGGAAAGTGATCAGTGATATGGATTTTCGCTTATTATAATAGAAAATTTCAATTCGTTTCCTCAAAATAATATTCAATAAAACAATAAAGGAAAAATATTTGATGAAAATAATTAATTGGAATAACAGATGAGGGTAAGCAGACGTGTGTAACCAAAAACCATATAAATATGCATTCTTTGAAAATTTTTCCATTCTTACTGTGAATAAGAACGTGTTTGGGTCATTATGAAAAATAAAATTGTTTATCTACAACTGTCATGTAACGGGTACGGTTTGACACTATTTTGAATGTCATAATGACGTATATTACCGCACTAGTGCGTTTTTTATTACATTACCGCACTAGTGCGATAATAAGAATCTAGAAACATATTATTACAAGAAATAAATATTTAAAATAACACTGGGAGCTGCATTTTCAATTTCCGAAAGGAGATCGTCTTCGCTTGAACTCATTTTTATAGATTCTTGTTCATTCAACTTCGAAAATTTGATGACATAACTAATTTATTTTATAACTACAGCCTTGTTTGTCTTTGTTGCTATGGTCACAAAATATAATACACAGTACCTTACGTTTGCAGTCAATATTATTAAAAATACGTTGGATTGAGTTTTTTTTTTAAATTTCAATATAGGTACTGTTAACAGTTTAAGATAAAATTTTGTACGTAACACGTGTGATAGGAATTATAAACGCACTGATGTGATTACACGACTTGGCCTACGGCCTCGTCGTGCAAACTTCACATGCGTGCGTTAATAATGTCCATATCCCACTAATTACGTAAATAACAATTATCTAATTTCGGTATTAAGTGTGAGACTTTACGTCACTTCTTGACGTTAGGTAACGTCACATTTTTCATAACCTTCATATATCAGTTATGAAAAGTAGTTATGTAAACACTTTACGTAACTGTTTAAGTTTCGGAGAATAATTTATTAATTAGGTACTGTCAAAACTGACAATTATTTCATTATTTAAACTGACAATAACCCCATTATTCTAATTCAATAGTATTCAAAGATTTATAAACATTGAAAACAACAATATTAAGGACACAGTTATTTAAAATGAGTCAATTTTCTGGGATGATACTTCATAGTAACCATACTTCTAACACCATTTGAATCCACTTCAATATCACCATTGTAATTGAAGAGTTTATTAAATATTATAAAAGCGCGAAATTAGATAAAACGTTGTACGTGAACACGTTATGAAGAGAGCGACATTATTCAACTCGCGTGATTTGGTAAATATTACGCTTGTTGAACAATATCGCTCCTTCCATAACTAGTTACGTAAATAACTATTGTACCATTTAATTTTCAAATAAACATTGAGTTTGGGACTCTATATTCTATTCTACATATACCATAAAAACCAAAAACCAAAACTTGAAAATTTGGCGAGTATACTTTGACAAGTTTATCTGAAGCCGTGAAAGGAATGCAGTCGAAAACATTCGATATTGCCACGTTTAACTATGGAAAGCTAAATTGCTGAATATGTAGTGATAATAATTAGAAAAGGGACTTTTTAATATTAACAATATCAACAATATGATTAAACGTTAATTCTTTAATTTGCTTGTTTCCTTGGATTTTTTCTATCAACATTATTTATTAATTCATGAATATTGGAAGATGGACACCTCTCCTAATTTGTTACGGGCTTCTTCAAACTCTGGCAGCATTGTACGAGAACCATAATTACCACACCCTCCGAATTACATAATTGGTGATGGTGGCGTTGGTATTGTCAGTTACCTTTGTATTTTCAATTTCACTTGGTAAAATAGGTACCGTAGGTACACCATTTGTACGTCTATGACAGATATACCTCGCCTTTTACCGATTCGCCGTAGCTTCAGATAAACTTGCCAAACTATTATGCTCCGTATAGCTATTCTGTGAGTGAGAGGGAGGAAGCTAATATACAACAACAGGAACACAATTTTGTATTCCCCTCTCCGGAGAATGTATCGGGTCCAATTTAGTCTAGAGTAGTGAATTTTTCGTGGAGAGGGACATATAGAATTTTATTTATACGCTCCCAATCTTGCTCCTTTATTAGATATCACCTGTATACAGATATGTAACCTACAAAACATAATACGTGGTCGGATGTAGTCGACTAGGTACTTGAGAATCATGGTATTTTTCTGGATCAATAATCTAAGTCAAAGATTCCATTAAACTATATTTTTTAAAAATTGAGTGAATCCTAACTCAAAAGTATGAACGAAATTATAAAGACAGATACTCAGGAAGCGAAACGTAAATCTAACAATCATCAGCACTGACCAAAAAATGCCAGTATATTCGAAAATAACAGGAGATATCAGTTCGTAGCTTTACCAGGCTGATGAGTCATCTTATTTGCCTTTTTGTGAGCTGATTAGAGTTATAGCATTCCATTTTCATAAATAGATGTTCATAACGCCCCTCATTTGCCGAATAAAAAATTCGAAGTGTAATTTTTCCTGGAATCCACCTTTAATACTCTATCCATAGGGTTTGTCCTTTGGAAAGGTTTTTTAAAGGTTCAGGCGGATGAAAGTTGAAGTATTTTTCATGTCAACGGAAGTTCGCACTTTACAATAGGTGCTGCAGGAAAAGAACTTCAACAATGAAAGTTGTGGAATAAGGACAGCTGTTTCAAAAATGGTATCCCCAATTGGGAAGTATTCTATAAAATATCCAATTATATTCCGTGAGTGAGATATTGCGCTATCTGACGAAAAACCAATAGTATAGGATCCCGATATAAAACGACCTTCACCGAGATGCTTATTTAATTAAACGTATTTTATATTAAATTTAATATGTCAATAAACATGTTGCATATGGGTTGCCTAACAAATTTCAGTCCAGGATATGATTAATTAATTATTATAAGAAAAAAATTTTCAAACATCTCACCGGTTTGATTATTAAACAAATTCTATACCAATCGAAAGTATGAAGCCCATAGAATATGCAAACGTTAGGTTGCCTATTTTTTTCCGGTCACAACCCTCAGGTTGCCAGGTATGAACAGGTGAATCGATACTAGCATTTTGCACCGGTCTAATTATTGAATGAAATTTATATGATAATAATAGTATATTATTAAACGAGCAATTTATGATAGCCATAATTCACATGGGTGACGTTTGCGTCACGAGCCGTCAGAGTAATTTTTCATAAAAATGCGATATCGCGCCTCATTCACGTTGGTGCAGCTCTTGATACCATACATGCCAGCCGTAAATTCTTGAACGGTTTTTATTTTTTAATCGATGAAAATATCAGCAGCATCTGTTAATGATGCAAGAACTGTTTGATATTTTTCATTTTTCCAAAATGTTGCCGTATAGTGGTAACCTGTAAACGCATGGAAGGCGGGAAGACTTTGGCAAAATTTGATTCCTAACTTGAACGCTAAATCAGTGCAATTAATACTACCAACACTTTTTTGCCATTTTTTCCAACAATAAATAGTAGCACGTTTTTTCAATTGTAACTATAACTATAAAGAGAATCTACTCCAAAATGATGCACAGCATATACGAGTCTATCGCTATCCTCTTCTTACGCATGGGATGGTTGGTTGGTACCTCTCAGTCGCACACATTCACTCGCAGCAATATTTTACTTTTTAAAATTCGACAACCGGAATTCGGGACTGATTTTTCGCAGGCAACCCTATACCACCGTGTCCAGAATTAAATAATCTTTATTATCATATAAATTTCATTCAATAATCAGACCGGTGCAAAATGCTATAGTATCGATTCACCTGTTCATACCTAGCAACCTGAGGGTTGTGACCGGAAAAAAATAGGCAACCTAACGTTTGCATATTCTTTGGGCTTCATACTTTCGATTGGTATAGAATTTGTTTAATAATCAAACCGGTGAGATGTTTGAAATTTTTTTTTTATAATAATTAATTAATCATATCCTGGACTGAAATTTGTTAGGCAACCCATATGCAACATGTTTATTGACATATTAAATTTAATATAAAATACGTTTAATTAAATAAGCATCTCGGTGAAGGTCGTTTCATATCGGGATCTTAGACTACAAGGACTTGAAAACATTTCAATGATTTTTTGAGGACCAACTTTCTTGTAACAATACGGTTTCTCAGTTTCTCAGATACGGCGGTCGCCCCTCTAATGATCACCCTGTACATAAATAAATCAGCTAGTACTAATAAATGTCTGAAACAAACAATATATCTAAAAACAGCATCGGATTATATTTCCAATTCCATACTATGTATTTTCATTTTATTCATGCTGAGAAACATTTCAAATATTTGTCATATTCAGACCCACGTAATTCCTTTCAATTCGAATTGTTCTTGTACGATTACAGCTCCTTCAAACTTCTTGTTTCCGATAAAACAAAACTGGGATAAAGTATGTTTACAAAGTGTCTGAAGTGTTCAAGTCGCTTCTCTATTCCCCATTCGTCTCCCATTTTTCAAAGACGACATAATCCATCTTATTGATCCCTCTGTATTCTTGGTGTACCTACTCAATAAACGTGTCTACTTCACTAAAGAACATAATCGTACCCATATTTTATCCTCAAAAGAGCAATTCAACCAAAACTGTCGTTCATATTGAAATTTTTTCCTAAAAGATATATTATTTTTATAAAATAAATTGGAAGTTAAAGAAAACATCTTAAATATGGAAAAAAGAGCTTTTCGAACATTAGCAAACTCACACCTGATATAAAAAATAATTTGAAAAACAAGGTGGAACTAAAATTGGAGAATATTGGTACACATATTATTTGATGGGGTGTTCAACTTCAAATTTTCACCCTATATTTTTCTCTCTCTCTCTCGTACGGGCAGCGTCAGTAACCTGCAGCGCTTGAAGAATACTGAAGATTTTGTGACATGGGAGAAGAAACCTCCATCCACATATTTTTTCAGCTATTTGTGCACCTAATTTCGATTTGACTACATAGTGCACTTGGAACTTGGCACGTTGGGCATGTTGTTCGGAACACATACGTAAAGTGTTCTTACCGCACTTGACCGCATGTACAAACTCCACTGCGCTCACATGCGGGAAAGTATCACTTTCTCCACTAGTTAGGAAAATAACTATAACGTTATTATATGACACTTCTCAACGTTTTTCTGCTTTTTCCAATCTCCCAATAAACAGCGGCTTTAAGCACTGTAAACAGGTAAACTAGTCTGGACTTTCAAGATAGGATAGTTCGTGGAGAAATCAACTTCTCAACAATTTAATTCAGTAGTCTCTTGGAATTCACACCTCTTGTAGTAGGATATCAAAGAACTGTTTTAAATTTTCCATGAAAAATCATTTATTTTATTGTTCATATTAATAAAAAAAATTGAGTCAATCTAACTGATGAATACGAATAAAATCTCAAAGTAAAATAAGTTTCACCATAAAATATTCAGGAATAAACTCACCCCTTTGTGTTGTACTATGGAGATTAATAAGGAAATATTTCAAAAGTCTTTGGATTTTTTAAAGATCAGCTTGAAAACTTCACTAACAGTATTGATAAATTATTTGTCATTGAATAGAGAATAGAGAATCCCCTTAGTGCTGTTAATGACCCCACGGTTACCTAACGTCCTTTAGAATCGAAGACAGGATGAATGTGAAATTCTCATTTGAATATCTGATATTCAAATTATTCCGAAAATGCTGCCAGAATTGGAAGCCTCAAAATATGCTAATTACACAAAGAGTTAGTACTGAAATTTTGCTGGGTTAATAAGGAAGGTAAATGAGAACTGAAGAAGGGGATGGTTATGAATAAGATGAAGAACATTGCACATAAATGACATACCTAAGGTTTAATTGTCAGTTGACAAAAATTGGTTAATGTTTTCCCGATTTTTTGAAACAGGTATGTAGAAGTATCGTTTATCGTGTAGTCTGTTACGGTTTGAACAAACTTATAAACTTTCATAGATTATTTTCCATTATCTTAGTTCAAATAATTAAGAGAATAAACACTCACCGCTGCTATAAATCAAGTCACGAAAACTGTCTTCAATTATTTATTAACCTCTCACAATATTTACATTGTCAATTATAAAAGATGAGGTTGACCTTGAGAAAGGATCTTCTTCTGTTCCAAAATCTTCAAATTAACATAAATTGTGCCTACCTTGGTAATAATAATAATAATAATAATAATAATTTTATTGCTTATAGAAAACAATGTTTACGCAAGGTTAATGTGTGATAATATACAAAAAAATTTTTTTTTTCAAGTTTACAAGACAGTTTGTAATAAAAAATAAAAACAAAATGAAATAAATACATTATTCATCGAGTATAAATGACCAAAGGTCAAAAATGCGCAGCTAGCCAGCATTTGATATCAAATATAATATAACTGAAAAGATAACTAGGAATAAATATAACAAGTCTGCCTACATCTTCTTCTTTTCATTTGATTATACAGTGTGAATCACGACCAACGGGATGGAGGTTTATAGAAAAACGGTGAAAATTTCGAAGTGTTTGTTACCTCAGTAATTCGTACATTCATATCGGCTACATTTTAAAATTATTTTGAAATATACAGGATGTTCCAGAAAGTGTGGCGTATCAAAGTTATATTTTTTCTTATGAGACACCCTATATTTTATTGCATTTTCTGATTGCCCCTGGAAAATGAAATAGTTCCTTATGATGGTTCCCTATACCTAAATACAGAGGGTTCTGAGTTATCTCGACTTTTTTTTAAATGTGAACATTTCGAAAAAAATTAAAAACTCATTCATATAAGAAATTTTAGCAAATTTTTTCTCATATCTTAATACTATGACATTCGTTGAATGTATTTCACGACTGAGTACTAAACATCTATTTACAGGGTGTTCAGAATTTTAAGTTTAATTATTAGATCCTTCAATGGGTAATATCGGACTTAATTTAAATAGAATACCCTGTATTCTGATAATTCACCATGTTTAAAAAAATATCTTCTTTCGAATGGTATGAGGGTGTCCTATACCTAGGTATTATACTTTTCGTGCAATTTACAATTTTCTTGAATTGTATGGTAAATCTATTTTAAAACATATGTATGCAATTCTCTTTAAATTTTGAACTGATGATCTGTAAGAAAAAACAGTGAAGTTGCCAATAAATATGCACAGTTGTAGTTGCTGGGGTAGACTAGCTCATTTTTCACCGATAAGTATTTGAGTACATAATAAAACAAAAACACATTTTTAATAAAGCAAATACATGAATACTACAAAACTAACAATAAATTATTCAAAGAAAAAAATTGAAAGTTACTATAATAGATGTTCAAAATGATTGCCATCTTGTGCAATGCAACACGTGATTCTAGCTTCCAACGATTTACCTACATTATTTAACATATCGGGTGTTATATTCGCGAAAGCGTTCGAAATTCTCAATTTCATATCGTCTGGAGTAGTAGGGGTGTAGAATACACAATATTCTTAATATAACCTCATTCGAAAAAATCCATCTTGGTCAATTCTGGTGACCTAGCTGGCCAGTTATAAGGACCTCCTCTACCTATCCATTTATTTCTGAATTTTCTATTGATGTAGTTTCTAACTGCACGTGAAAAGTGGGCTCCGTCCAATTGTAGCCACATTTTCTTTCGGATGCTGAGTGGTGGGTGTTCGAGAAGGATCCAGAAGTCTTTTTCCAAAAAACTCAAAAATTTTCTAGCATCCAGGTGTTCGTCAAAAAAATACGGGCCGATAACATACTTTCCCACAATACCTTCCCAAACGTTTACACTCCATCGGTGTTGGCGATCAACAGTGCGGAATAAATGTTTGTTTGCTGTATCGTAATAATGAAAATTATGTCTATTCACTTACCCATTATTGTGGAAAGTTGATTCATTAGTAAACAAGACATTATTGAAAAAATCAGGATCTTCTCCAACTTTATCCCAAGTCCATAACCAGAAATTTAAACGTTTATCATAATCCTGTTGTGTCATCTGCTCGTGTAATTGGATATGTTAAGGATGGTAGCGATTTTTCTTGAGTATTCTACACGCGCTCATTTGACTTATTCCTAATTCACTTGAAATATTTCTAGTACTGGTATTAGGATTTTCCGTAACGGACAGCAGTACATCAAATTCGTTGGCGTTGTCGCCAGTAACTGGTTTAGTTTTGGTCACCTTCTCGTATGCAACGCTACCAGTATCACGAAATCTATTGAGCAGTCTTTCGAGAACTTCCTTCTTCGGATGAATTCTATCAGGGTACTTTTGAGCATAAACATTAGATGCTAGACGACAATTTTCTGAACATTCCCCAATACAAAGTATCATGTCGACTCTTTCGTTTAACGGGTACTGCTTCATTTTTTGTAGCAATAAAATTTAAAACTAGCGCAAGATTGTTCAGAGAATTAACAGAGGAATGTCATTAAATGACATGTCATTAAGTTAGGTACCGATTAGATTTATATGATTTTTTTCTTTTAAACTCGATTTTCCATACGATTTAAGAAAATTGTGAATTGCACGAAAAGTATAATACCTAGGTATAGTACACCCTTATACCATGCGAAAGAGGACATTTTTTTTAATATGGTGAATTATCGAAATACAGGGTGTTCCATTCAAAATAAGCTCGATATTACCCATTGAAGGATCTAATAGTTAAACTGAAAATTCTGAACAACCTGTGAATAAATATTTAGTACTCAATCGTGGAATACATTCAACAAATGTCCAACTATTGAGATGAAAGATAAATTTTGTTAGAATTTGTTATATCAATGAGTCATAAATTTTTTTCGAAATGTTCACATTTTTAAAAAAGTCAGCATAGCTCGGAACCCTCTGTATTTAGGTATAGGGAACCATTGTGAAGGAGTATTCAATTTTTTAGAGGCAATCAGAAAATGCAATAAAATATAGGGTGTCCCATGAGAAAAAATATAACTTCGATACGCCACACTTTATTGGAACATCCTGTATATTTCAAAATAATTTTAAAATGTAGCACACACACACACACAACCTTGATGAGCCCGTCCCACCCAGGATGTTCCTCTCTAAGCGAGGTACATCTCCGGGGAGGACTTCCACCACATCCCCCCATCTTATCCGATGGGTCTCATTATCGTAGTTCGCGTTTCGGCGTACAGCTCGACCCTAGCTAAAAGGGCTAGCAGCTGGGGGCGAGCCGTCTTCTCTTTGGCCGTGTAACCTCGGTGGTTTTTTCTTCGGCGGTCTTCCGTTTTGTCTGTGTCTTCTGTTGTGTGTGTTTGCGCTGCCTTTACAAAGTGCGTCCTCAGCCGGTAATTTTGGCTGAAAACACCCTTATAGAGTGTGTCTTCTTTTCTTCCGATCTCTTACAAGCGACTTTAAGCCATTAGCTGAGCTAATAGCTTTGTCACCTGTTCGAGGATCTGTTGTTTTGTTGTTGTCGTCGTTGTTGTTTTCTTGTTAGCTGCGGCTTGGGCGTAGCTGACTCCTGTCTTCTTCACCACTGTTGCAGTTGTCCTTGTCTTCTGGTTGTTTGGGGCTTTTGGACATCCTTTGTAGTTTGCCGGGTGTTCTCCCTGGCAGTTTGCGCAGGTGGCCGGCTTGGTCTTCGGTCGTGGGCAGTCGTTGGATCGATGTGGTCCTCCGCACTTCACGCATTTCGTGTTTACGTTACACGTCGTCTGTCCGTGGTGGAAGCCTTGGCAGTTGTAGCACTGCGTCGGCCCCTTTCCTCTTCTTTGTTCTTCCCACCTAATCCTCACGTTCTGGATGTGTTGTATTTTCCGGATTTTTTCTTTTTCTTCAGGCTCCAGCTCCACCAGGTAGATGGGCAGCGGTCTTCTCTCTCCGAATCTGGAATGAAGTTGGGTTAGTCGTTTTATACTTACCCCTTGTCTTTCGATTTCTTCCTTGACTTCCTTGGTGTCCTCGCAGTGCGTTAATCCTCGGATGACGATCCTTGCCATCCTTTCTTCATGTGGCATATACGTATACCACTCCACTTCTTCTCTCTCTTCTCTCAGGTACCTCGTTAGGTTCCTGTAGTCCTCTGGTCCGTCGCAGGGTATTTTCACTCCGAGTCTTTCCCGGATTGTTATGTACCTCGTCTTTATATTCCTTCTCTCAATTTCCTTTCTTACGGAGCTCCAGTGGTGGATGCTCCGCAGAATGACGGGTGGTGGTCGGCGCGTCGTCGTTGTCTCCTTGTTCTTGCGGATGGCCTCGTCCATCATCGCTTCCTCGTTGGCTTTCCTTCGGGCGGCGGCTTCTTTTTTTTGTATCTGCCTGATGGATATCACTTCCGTGAAATCCATCTCCTCTTCTTCACTCTCTTCATCTTTTCTAGGGGATTCTGTCCTCTGCGTCTTCCTGCGGACGCTTTCTGAGCGGCTTCGGCTCCTCTTCTCCTCTTGAATCTCTTCCATTGCTTTTGCCATGCTTTCCATGGCTTTTCTCAGTCCGGTCATTTCCTCTTCCATGCGCTGGATGGTTTTCCTCATCTCTTTGGCGGCTTCTTTCGCTTCTTCTGCTTCTTTTTCGGCTTGGTCCCTTTCATCTTGGAGTATCTTCATTATTTCCATTTCTTTCCGGAATTTCGTGTTTTCTTCCATCACCTTGTCTGCCATCTTCATGGCTCTTGTTGCCTGGTTGTCCTCGCTGTCCGAGTCCGATGTTGGTTCCATTGTCCTTCTTGTCCTGTTGCTAGCTTGGCTGCTAGCACGGCTGTCGTTCTTCTTTTTGGGTGGCATCTTAATAGTTCCTGTCCTCCACAGGTCCTAAAACATACAAAACATCTATCAAATCCGGACTTTAAAAAATAAAAATATTTTTCAAAACTTTCATAGATAGAAAACAAGTGTTAAAAAACACTATTTGCGTTTAAAACGCTGTTTTCGTCGGCTGATTAGCTTTCGCCGGCTCGGCTGATAAAAATCAGCCTCCGTCCGATCGCTTTCTCAAAATCTGCTTCGCTTGCTTCTGAGTATTCAAGACACGTCCTTCCTACTCGGCTGCTCGCTGTCGACTCTGTTTACTACAAATGTAGCCTATATGAATGTACAAACTACTAAAGTGGAAAAAATATTAAAACTTTCACCGTTTCGTTATAAACCTCCATCCCGTTGGTCGTGATTCACTCTGTATAATTCATGATAAGATTAGCCAATAGAAATTACGAATAAATCATAGGATTGAACACTTGACGTCGTGATTTAATCACTCCGGTTTATCCGGGAGTCCAGGAATGTGTGTTGCTGTGGTTACTTTCTTTTTAAATTTCTCAAAAAGTCAGGATACGTCTTCAGGCTGGCTTAGCCAACTAATAGTGCATAGTGCGTAGTGCGTAATACAGAAACGCACGTACGGTCAAAGAGAGCTACGAGCGCATCCAGAGAAGAGAAAATCCAGTTCTGCAGATCTGACACCTTAAGTAATTGTGGAGAACTACAGCAAAATCTAGCAGGAATCTCGCGAGGAATATTTTTTCGAACTTTGGATGAGTTTTCTCCACTCAAAACAAGAGTATGGCGTTCATCATTGCCATTTTCAACAATTTCCTTTTTCGGAGCGAAATTTTCTGTGGTAACTGCCTTAAACACAAAATATAAGTATAGTTAAAATAATAGCCTTCTTGGTGTACGTCATCGATTGTGACGTATATCCGGGTTTTCGGCATGTCGTTTATTTTATTTGCTATTTTGACATAAAGCTAACCTTGAATTTAATAAATAAAATCATCAGGATCGTATTAAGCCAAAGCCGAGAAAGATATGAAATTAATAATTACCAGCTTCTTTTTCTAACTGAAAATACTTCAGAACTTTCAGAATGCTGATGTTTTTTCGTGTATTTAGGCATATTTTTGTATTATTTAAATAAATATAACAATAAGATTAGGTAATATTCACTTCTCATAAATAATAATTGACCGTAAACAACAAAGTACACACCTGACAAGAACTGTCAGTGTGACAGTAGAAAAAGACGTAAGACACATTGCCGTTACGAAAGTTACGCCTACATAGTATTTTAACCTCGCGATTGATAGGTTGCGCTGGCGCGTAATCTAAACATCAACCAATCAAATTTTTGTAAGTCAAAGATTAGGGTTAACGTTTGTAAAACATTCAAACGGTTCATTATTGTGATATTTTTATCAGGATTAATCACAGACCCGCCTTTTTTTCCATTTCTTCCTACTTAATGTGATAGAAGGAAATTAACAATCGATGACGCACACCAAGAAGGGTATTATTTCAACTATACTATGGTCTGAATCAAAACCAAAAATTTGTAATCTGGAACCTCCTTTTAAAACTTTGCTGTGCCACCAGACAGGTCCTAGGGAGTCACTAATAATCATTGAAGCTACTTTTAATTCGGTACCTTTAGCTCCGCAACATAACTTAAAGGGGATATGCGATTATATAGCTGCACTAAAAGAATTGCGTCAACTATACTATATGAAACTATTGAAACTTTTTCCATATATTTTTTTGTCAGATGTATAAAATTATTATCAGACGATATCATTCGGCTCTTCTTCCCCCAAATTTTCATAATTTTCATCAACAACTATCTATTTTTTTAATGCCCCCACAGAGAGTTATGGCGCACACCACTGGTCGGGGAACGCTGGTGTACTTCTAGGATACTGTTTGTGGATATAATGAATCGGTTACAATAAAATTGTTCGTTATGTTAATATCAGTTGAGTTACATCTACCTTGTTCATAACATAATAAGTTGAAAGGTTTAACATTGAAAATTCCGATATAATTTTTTTGTCCTGCTGAAGAGACTGTTATTTAATGTGTAATGTATTCGAGGCAACACAATTGGATTCACTCACTGAAACATAAACCACGAAACGTTGTAACAGCTTTGGATGTTTATCAAAATTCAAATATAAATGCAAATAGCAAGTTATCAAAGTGGTTATCAGCAGAGTTTGATAACTTTGTCCCTCCCATACCTATGAACAATGTCCCTGCCGCTTTTAACCTAATATACCTGCTGCTTAACTGAATATACATGTAAATCGCTTTGAGCTAATATTCCAAAACCTTAGCGTGGTTTTCCTGAGGCACCTTACGTCACATTTCCCTAGTGTCCTAGACAGTATCCCACCGCACGTGTTAGCGAATTCCGGAAGGTACGTTTGGGGATCGCCATATAACATATCTGGGATTTTGAGTCACTTCAGGACTTTGTTTTACTCTTCACTCTTCGTCTATGTCGTTCATTAATAACGCTTATTGAAGGTTAACAAGCATATAAAGTGAAAAAACGGATAAAAATTTACAGGAAATAAAGCTACACTAACAAAACAGGAGTAGTGAACACAGGGAGAAAAATAGTTTGTATGGCAGTCAGTCTGTCTTCTTGGTAATATAAACTCAAAAACGTGAGAACTTTTTTCTGTACGTTCTCTACCAACGGATGAAGTGATTTTCTGATGATTTATCATGAAAAATATCTCACTTCCTCACGAAAATTATAAAAAAGGTAGAACGTGTCGCGGGACACACGGTAGGAACTTAAGTTCCTTTCAAGCAAAAATTATGAAATTTGACGTTATAGATAAACAATTCACATATGCCTCGGTGGCCGAGTAGTAAGCAAACCAGACTCTCACGCGGTAGACCCGGGTTCGATTCCCCGTGAAAAAGTTTTTTTTTATTGTTAATTTTATTTTCAAATAATTATTCTGACGTTTGAAATATTTAGCAGAATATTCATTATTATAGATAATTTTACGGTACCCTTCATGAGGAAGTCCGACTGGCAACATCTACTCATAACAGCATCGTATATTTAAAAAGGGAAACCGTAGCATTATACTAATTGGACATTCAAAAACTGTACGTTTACCACAAAAAAATTAGTGGAAACATAAAATTGAATTGTTAAACTTGAAACTTGAATTTGAATTTATATTACAGTTTATAGAAATTTTTATTTTCTAGATTTTTGTTAAGTGGGTCGTAGAAAAAATATGCTGTTCGACTCGTGTGGATTGTCCATATCGCTCTTGAACGATTGAGCACTCCGCCTACGGCGACGTGCTCAAACTTCGTACTTGTGCGATATGGCCATCTTATCCACACTAGTTGCACAAAATACTATTTCTATCAAAATATGCCCTTTTACATTTAAAAACAACCTGCCAAATGTCGAATCTATTTATCCATCCATTTTTAAGTTATCGAATTTAAACATTCAAGTTTTCAAAATTTCAACACCCTATATTTCGAAGAGTAAATGTGCTAGAACCCTTAATCCTCATATCATTTCGTCCAATTTTACGAGAGGAATCTACATGCAAACGTTGTAATTACCCTCAACGTTCGAGATGCTTATACCATTTTTTGCGCGATCGTATTGAAATAAATTCCGAATAAAATAATTTAAATTTCTTCGAAATGAACAAAAAAGATCAATCGGGCAAAAACAATTATGGAAATAATAGTAAACATTTATCCTAACAATTTCAAGTAGATCACCAGCACTGCGAATACCAGCTTTGCATAGAATTTTAATATAACATCGGTGGTTCAGTGGTAGAATGCTCGCCTTCCACGCGGGCGGCCCCTGTTCGATTCCCGACGGAGCATATGAATCGCTGCTTCGTGAACGAGAGAGACTCAGGAGAGAGCACACGCACGCAAGCAAGACACATAACGAAGCAACGTAACATAACGAAACCTAACGTAACGTAACAGTAAGATTTTTTGCGTCGGGACCCCTGGTCGCTCAAACATAATCTGACGTAAAGAACCAAAGTTCCAATAATTTAGCTGGTTTTGAGTTCATATCTGAATGTACCACTTATGATTCCGCCATCAAAACCCTAAAAGGTTTGTTTGTGAAAAAGGTAAATGGAGTATATGCTAGACACATCCTTTCAAGTCCAAAACAACAATAGGGTGAGAATATTTCTGAATATTTGCGAATACTGAGATACTGAGATGGTATGCTAATCCCACGCTACTAAGACGAGTTTGGCAATCAACATCGAGGGGGAGTATAAAGACCAGATTATCATTATCATCATTATTATTGTCATCATCATCATCCTCATAAACTTAGATTTCGTACTGTAGCATTTCGTACAGTAGGGGTCAAATAGGCGAAGACAGAAGATTACACGTATTCACACGGACTGAACTGTCAACTTATTCATCGGTTGTGCATGGAAAAGCAGGAATTTCTTCCAATAATGATCCTGGGAGAACTCTGTCTTTAACCTGGAAAGAACAACGTATAAAGATACTTGGGAAGGATGGATAAAACCCAGCAATTTAGTTGAAGCGAAAGGACATTTTTCAACAAGTTCCACTTTAGTGAACACTGTAGCTTCTGAAGGCCGATTCATGCAACGTACATTATAATTACATTTTCATTACATTATAACTATACCTCATTCAAAAACCAGGAGGAGTAATTTGAATTTGAGTTGGCAATTCTGTAGACCTCTGATTGGTCAGATTCCGCCCATCAGTTTTACACAACACTTTTTAATATTGACATCAGTTGAAAGTTTTCATTTTTGATAGTTCTGACAGATAGATACACTTAGTTTGTCATCGCATCCGCTCTTGTTATTTTATTATTTTCACTTGTTTCGTTGGAAATGTTCCTTTAAAAACTTCAGTGAGCATTTGTATTAAATATCTGCAATTATAAATCATCTCAAAAACTAAACTATTGACTTGCATTCAGTAATATGCAAATTGAAAACAGATATATTAGATAGATGTGTATGTTCTAATCTATACGAAACAGGACAAAGTTTTACATGTGACAGAATACCCGCCTGTTAACATCTAAATGATCTACTAGACAGACGAGAAATCGACTTATGCGTGGCTGATTTCTTCATCAATCAAGGCATATTTAATAGATTTGGAACACGACTGTTGACTACTGTTCCGGAGCACACCCTTTAGTAACTAATCTGGTAACTTTTAGTGGTGTGGGTAAGGATTCTCAAATTACTTCTCCTGGTTATTATGGAATTGCATTTGTTGCTTTCGTTTATTTGGGCTTCAAGCACTTGTGCGTGACGCCTCAGTCGTCACGACTTTTGAGCAAATCGAACACGATTTTTTAGGATCCTCAAAACCATTTGTCATGTGCCAATGCCAATGAATTTCCTGTGTTGTTAGAAGAACAGTTTTCAATTATAATGTTTTTGATAATAAAATTTTGCATATTTAGATATTTTTAGTAAGGTTTAAATCGTATTAAATCGTAATCGGCACAATCTTAACCTTTAAATAAACGTCAAACCGGACAAACGTCAAATATTTAATGTCCGTGGCTTGAAGCTCATACTTTTCGGTATGTGCTTGAGGGGCAAGGGGAGGGTAAGACTAGGCGTCACGCCCGGTAATAAACGAACGGAATTCAGTCATTACGAGCTGCTACTAGCAGCCAAAAGTAAATAATCGAAAACACTTATTATCACTGTCTAATCAATCCAGTTCATAAAACGAATTAATTATGAACTGACAAGACTGGCAATTGATAAACGTCATATCATTTGAATCGTTTGTGGTTGTGCTAGAATAGCTAGAAGGTCAGTTATTTGCAATTATTTGGAAGTTGTAAGGTTCTCTCAGCAAAAACGTGTTGGAATATATCAGTTTCACTACTTCTGGAAGTATTAGTGGCTGCTTGAAATAGAAGGAGACCGCTGTAACATTTTTGGCGCATGCGATTTCATGGTTTTTACCATAGACATAGATATTATATTATGTTTCTCTATGGTTTTCACTAAAATCATAATGTAATGATTATAATTTATAGTTGAAAGTATACCAACTTCTTAATGCAATAGTGTAATTGAAATTCAATAATGTGGTTGCATGAACATCATATAGGAAACTATAGTAATTAACTTTCTCTAATGTAAATGTAGTTATAATATAATGAAAATGTGATGATAATAAACGTTGCATGAAATCGCCTTCAGTTTATCTGTAAGTGGAGTATTTCCGTGGTGATATATAATACACAGACGAGTCAAGGACTTTCAGGTAGCAATCAAGGATCATCCTATATTTTCCACCTTTTGTACATTTTTCGATTATAAATCAACTAAGTTAATAATGTTAATTAACTGAAGCCACTAGATCTCATTGGCAGACAAAACAAATCAATTTCAATAATGGAACTCTTAGCGAAATGATACGAATGCATTTCGATATTGGCAAAAGGATTTTTCGCATTGTTGAAAATATCTTATGGATTACTGAGAAAATGGTATTTTCTAGTTGGAAAAATCTCATTAGAGGTATATTATCCAGATTTTAACTAATATCTTCTGACTAGAAAAAGACGTTGAGGATTGAAACGAGTCTTTGCTTTGTCATGCAAAATATTCTCCATTGAAACTATTTTTGTTTTATACAAACTGAAATATGGAAGGATAATGGTTTCTTTCCAGCCCAGTTCTTTGTGTATATGGAAGAGAAAATACGTATATCAAATCCCTACAGATGAATACCGTTCTGTATTCGTAGGTAATGTGCCCCAATATTTTCAGTTCAAGGAGGTGCTTGATTCTCGTGCTTTGAAAAGAATTTGAAATGTTGAAAGAACATAATTTCCATTCCTGTCTTATAGAAAAGGACTTCAACCTCAAATTTTGACTCCATCGATTCCATTAGGTGATAATAATAGGTGACAAATGGAATATTCAAAAATAAAATTATTTTCAATTCAGTTTTTGAATGAGAACAAGCATTCACTGAAATTATGCAATTCATAATTCAGATTCGTCACTAGTTTAAATGTGAAGTTGTCGATAGTTTTCCTTCGCTTTTTCATATTTCAGCTTCTTCTTGTTCCTCCTTCATTGGGATGTTTGAACTTGTTCATGACAAAAATGTTGACATTTTCCACTCTTCCGCTTACCCTGTTTGCTACAAATCTGAATCATTATATAAATAAAAGGCATAAAACCTTCAATCTCAAACTAATCAAAAATTCAAACCAAGATGAAACCACTTCAATTTCGGTAACTACATTTTTCATGATTATTTTTCACGACAAAATATATGACTAGCTTCAACTTATATCAGTTACGTTGATAATCTGAAAGGCGGTTTTTATTGGATTTTCAAAATAGAATTTCCCAAATGAGAATGGAATTAAAACAGCACTGTTGAATTTGATATAATACGGTGCGACGTAGTTTGTTCTTTTGATATAACCGATCTGCTAATCATTCTAGTTGACACCCCAATAAGCGATCCAGATCACGTGAATAAATATGGCCGTCCAGGACAAACAATTTGGGCAGCTGGTCAGTTTTGTCTTGTCCATTGAATGGTTGACAGAGTTCAATATTTGTGTCGTTTGCATTAGTGTGCTTCATATTTTCATAAATACCTATATCGTGTTTCTTTGAAAATCTTCATTGGACTTCATCCACATAGTAGGTAGGTGCACAGTTTTGATACGATAAACTAGATGGAGGCTTTCGAAAGTCAACTTGCCTACAAACATTCTGAATAAAACTTTGTGCTGAAAGTGGGATCCACTTTGATAATTGGAGTTTCCGCAATTACCACTCGAGATTATTGATTTGGATGTAAGATCAACAATACAAGAGTACATTAGAAACATGTTTCCATAATTAGATGATTGAGAATGGCTAGATCAAGAGATGATTCAACTAAAGCTCAGAATTGTATTGCAAACATACCCTCATCCCATGCAGTTTAACGCGCTAGAAAAGCTCTTTTTTGAAGTAATGTTATTGATGGTAGACCAATGGTACTGTGTGATCCTGTATATGATAAAATTATTTCATTTTAGTTATGGTATTGTAGTGTGATTGAGAAAAAATGCAATTCAAATGAATGGAACTTATTTTCAAATGTGTTTTATGAAGGCACAAAAATTTCACACAAAGTTGGTCCGAAATTCACATATTATTATCGTAAAAACTCAAAAGTGTTTTGAAACTGAATGTGTATACCCAAAGACCAAAGCCATATTTTTCTTCGCCTGGGACGCCATATTGAATTTCATTTGACAGGTCGCTAAATTGCCCATTATTACAAATACTGACAATTTTATAATATATATGACGTTGACAATAAAAAGTCGTATAACATCGGACAAAACATATTAAAGGAAATTTTCAAGTCGATGTCCGCGAAAACAGATAAATAAAAAAAGTTTATATAAATGAATTGGAAAGATAGGATTCCATTCAAGGAAATGTGAAATAAGAGGAAACAGATAAAAACATGATGAAACATCGTTTCTGCATCACTTTTTCATTGAACAGGATTTGATGGACGTGTCTAATCTAGAATCTTGACAGTTATGTTTTTATATTACATTCACTCTTCGGCGCCTTGTAGATGAAAAATGCTGGAAGTTTTTCAGATAGTTAAGTTCCTGTTAGCGATTCAAAAATGGATGAGAACACAGGAAAAAATCTTTTGATACACAAAGGGGGTATATGTTTGAATTCTCTTGAATAGAAATTGTTTTGAATAATGAGTTTTGATAATATACTATGGAAAAATAAAAAGGAAAACTCATAAATCGTAAAAGTCATCATTTTCTCCAACAAAGCAACACCTCGAACATTATTTTATCATTCATCTATTCTTGTTAATGACTCATCTATAATATACAGTGTCCTCGGATGACTCAAACCAACTTCCGCTCTATCCTTTCCTTCTCCTTCCTTTCATTGAATGTATCCTTGTACACCTGTTCCGATTCATTTTTGTTTTCAACAAAGCCTATCGCAAACTCTTCACCAATTTTTCAATTCCTTTCGCTTAACAAATATATCCAGATATTTTTTATAACATAGTTCAATTGCATACTGGTAAGAAGAATTCTCAATGACATAGCAAACATTAAAATATTAATCACCTGTCATTGAAGCTAGACGCTCTTGTACTTTCAAATCAATAGTAAACTTGTCTGCATATTATTTATAATGTTCAGTTAACGTTAACACATTATAAATAATTTCCCTAGCTTGAGCTTCCAACACTTCGTGTCTAGCTTTCTTGTCCATATTTCAAGAAGTGGCAGCGCTGCACAAACGAATATTGAAATCTTCATGATGGAAACAGCCTAACGACAACTGAGCTCTGCTCTAATCCCACTACTTGAGCTGTTGCTGCGGCGTATCTCCAGCTGGCAGCTTTTCTCTCGCTTGTCTGATTATACATGCTCCGAAATAAACAAAGTGTGGATCTTTTTTTGACTGAGCTGGCGCAATAGCTCTTTTTATATGTAATTCCGTGACATACAATATTATTTTTGTTAACAAATTCTTTAGCGCTCCAATTTTGCAAAGGCAATGTTTGAAGGGCTCTAGAACGGCACTAGTTTCATGTTAATGTGAATTTGAAAAAATCATATCTCGGTAAATTTTGAAGCTACAGAACAGCAATGATAGTCCAGTATATGAAGGAGGAAAAAGAGGCAAGTTAACATTAATGACGCCCTGTTATCATATTCCGGTTGGAAGTTGCATTTGGTACATCATTAAACATGAGACAAAGTTCTGCATGAAAATGCGTGCGAGGGCGGAGAAAATGGCCCCAAAAGACCAGAAAAATAGGTTTTCAGCCAATATCTCCTGAAATATGGCAGTTACAGATTTTCGGTTTAAATAAAAATTGAAGTTCAGGTCATTTTCCACAAAAATGGTCTTCATGATCTTTTTCGCAACATTAATATTTTCTGCAAAAAAATCGGGTCGAAATACCGGAAATTTTGAGACTTGTGAAATATGCAAGTTTTGTACAAAATTTGAGCTGGGGGGTGTTCGAAATCCATTATTTTCAATGTTTTGGATTGTGGAAACCAATTGTAGATGGCGCTACCACATTTTACAGATTGGGAAAATCCTCGGTGCCCTAATTAAGATATCCTGTAACCAGACACTTTTGATGGATATTTATGTTTCCGAGGGTCTTGTTTTCCTCTCAGATGAGGCCTCAAGATATACTTATTAGGAAAACGGGCTATGAGATTAATTCTAGCGAGATGGACCTCACCAGTGGACCTGAATCTAGCAACAATCAGCTTTGCACATGTGGCAAAAAACTGAAGTTCATTAGGCTTTTGGTAAGGAAAACTGAAAATGCCTCAAGACTGAAGAATATTTACCCATAATACTCAGCAACAATTTCTTGCAGATTCTCCGCAAATTTTTTTGCAACCAGACTGATTTAGGTTTTTGGAATAACGAGTTATAAACGTTCACCATGTTTCATTTATTATAGAAAAATATATATTTTTTTTCATTTATTTATTTATTTATCAACGGGAGAACCCAATATGATGATATATGACTTATATACATCGATGTAAAGGTGGGAATTCCCCTGTTACACTAGTTGAGGTGTTAAAATGTTAGGAATAAAGAGCAGGGAGAAAAAAACCACCAAAAAAAGTGCGTTTTTTCCTTGAGCCCGCGTTTTCTAATTTTATTTAAAAATGGAGGACTTCGTCAAAAAAAGTAATTGCACAATCAAAAGGTAGACATTTTTAGCTTTCAAATGATGTATCATAGAGACCAATCGGATCATGTATACATTTTTAATTGATGGTTGTTCACAAAATTTCCCCGCGATCCAAAAACAGCAAAAATTTGAGATTCAATAAACAACGATTAAATGAAAATAAAAAAAATGGGGTATACAAATTTCAGGGATGACAAAGGACCTTATGAGGACCCATAATCAAGAAAATTTTGATTAAATTGGTGCAATACAAAAAAATAGGAACAAATTCCTGGCGAGGTCAAAATTGCCCGGGAGCAGAAAGTTTGACCCGTGTTCCGATATGGCCAAAAGATTCAAGCGTGACTCAATTCACAGGGTATGATAGCAGCAGAATTCCTCTTTCACTTGAATTTTGAATCATGAGAAAATATGCATTTTCCACAAAGTTATTGAATAATTGGTCCCCCCGCTGATGTGTAAATACACGGACTGTGCTCTCCGGCATACAGCACAGAAGCTCATTATTCGAGGTGCGCTTGGTGCCGTTTTTCTCGAGACCGGTCAAATTTTCGAGAAAAATCATTAGGGACCATTTTTGTAGAAAATCAACTGAACTTTAATTTTTATCCCAACCACAAATCTCTAACTGCCATATTTTAGGAGATATTGACTGAAAACCTATTTTTCTGGTCTTTTGGGGCCATTTTCTCCGCCCTCGCACGCGTTTTCATGCAGAACTTTGTCTCATGTTTAATGAGGTACCAAATGCAACTTCCAACCGGAAGATGAAAATAGGGCGTAATTAATGTTAACCTTTTTCCTCTATTTACTGGAATATGAATATAGTTTGACTTCTAAAACTTCCGAAGTGGACCTTCTTACATTAATTGATCGTTATAAGATTACGAACATGTAAAAACGTCTAAATTATTAAGTTAAAATACAAAAACAAACAATAATGGCTGATCTAAGTAACAGTTTCGAAATTGATCTCAATTCGTCAATTCTTAATTCACAGCAACGACTGTACATTTAGTCGATGAATTTTTTATGGATTCATCAAGTAGAATCGGCAAACTCCTTTCATGGGAAAGCGCAGAATTTTATTGAACATAATTTATTCAAAGGGAATCGAATACTTCACAAAGGATACGTTGTATCACATTATTTATCAGTAGAATTTCCACTCCTTTGAGTTTTAACTGTATGGTTTCCGAATGTATCGCGTAACAAGTATCGGCAAGAATAAATTATGGATGTAGGAGCTAATAAAACCGTAGCTCTTGTCTGTAGGTATAATGTGCGGCAGGCATGCATCCAACTCTAAGCTACTTGTAAACAATAGCGCCAGCACGAACACCAACATATATCACCGTTTTATCTACTTTAAGTGACCTGAAAAAGCCACCGGAGAGAGCTTGACCCGGCTCCATAATTGAATTCCCGTCGAGAGCTGCTTCCGTATTGACAATATGTCAATGTCTACACCTCTAATGCACTCGAAAGGAAGTATGATAGAAATAACAATACCATTCGAACAAGGCGATTAAATGGTGAACAATTTGTCAGTGGCAACGATTTTTTTTGTAATTTGTCGAAATAATCATCTGTACGTATATTCCGAATTGAAGACATCCAATGAATGTTAATATACATATATTATTATGTATATTCCTTTTCGTGTATCCATTATTCTTTTCATTATTTATTTAGAATTTGAATTTTCATATTTTCAATACAATATATCTGTAACGTTCCAAGTGCCGTTTGTTACATAAACAGCCCCAGGCTAGAGCACTCCACCTCAGTGAGTGGAATTCGGCACCAATGAAACTATTTTATACACTAACACTGGGATGGGGTGTACAGTTGATATTGAATTGGACGCCACCAGCTTTTTAATGGAAACGAAGCAATTCAAAACAGTAGCAAAAGCTGAAAATTGAAGTTAAGTTACAAAAAATGAATCTACTTATTCCCGAATTTTTTGTGGATAATGCGTGGACCTAATTTCAAAGAAGCAGACTCATTAAATCTTCCATAAGTGGACTTGCTAATGATTATGAAGTTTTTTAAAAACACGAGTGTATTAAATTATAATTTTATTCTGTGACACATCGTTTTTGGCTGTTTTCCGGCCAGAATGATTATAAATGTCAATATTTTCATAAATACATGCTCTCTCAAATGATATACAGGGTGATTCCAGATATTTTATTTTATTCCTGGTCTGGTGGACAAAGTTACGGAGATAACGCTATAGGTAACTCAGTAAAAAATTGCAATTTTTTTAACTGCAGACTGCCCAATTGAAGGAGCTTCTCCAAATGCTATTTATGATTAATGTGTAGTGGAAATTAAATCACCAATGTTGAAAAGAACAAGGAAAACTTATTTTGATGGAGCAGGTAATAATAGTTCCAAATGTTTACATCAGATCCAGATGCACATGCACCTCACTGGTAAAAAAAGCGATATTTGTTAGAGCTGATCCAGACTTTTATTGAATAATTTTGAGCAATAATAAAACCACAAGCTATAAGAACAATATCATCTACGTATTTAAAAAAATTCTGATTAATACAAGCGTGTGGTTTTCAATAATCCTCTCAATATGGATTCACAACGTATTTTATAATGTAATTTATAACAATCCTTATTGAAGAAAAATTGAATCCTAAAAATACACAAACAAAGTATGTTGATTTATCAGTGAATGCTTTGAGTCTTTTTATGATTTTCTGCCATTGCTTCCGTTTTTTTTGCATCCTTATTAATAAAAATAAATGTTTTGTTAGATGTTTTAATCGTAGTACTTTTACATTCTGGAACCGCACAATATTCATATTATTTCATATTTCACTCTGGCTTTGGTCCATTGTGTCGAATAGTTTAAATTATTTCTAAACATTATTATTTCACAAACATAACACTGTTTAGAGACAATTTTTGTCGTAGGATAAGCGGTTCGCGAGATATTTCCTAAAACGTGTTTTTCAAGATGGCGGCTGAAGTGAAGTCCCCCCATGACGCCAACTTGGATTTACATTCAGGGGACACCCCTGAACATATTCAAAAAAGAAAATACCTGTTCCCGTACATTTTTTTCAGAACCTACTTTTTTGGCTGGTGCTCTTGGACTATAAAATCTTAAAAATTTTTTGGTAGAAAACGTTTCGTTCATCAGTGGTTATATGGAGAAGAAAGTGATATCTACAAAAAAATGAATTGGTGATGGAAGAATGGGTGTTACTACCTGCTACACTTAAAACTGTAAAGTAAGTAATTATAGTTCTTCTAATGTTAATTTAACAACCCATATCTTTAATTCCACTGATGGCAAATGCTCTCTAATGGCGTGCATACAAATTTTTCATGAATTCGAATCCAGATTTGAATATCATCAATATCATAAAGCCTTACGATATATGCTAAATAATCCTGAGCAAATTAACAACATACTACAATTTCTCAAAGATGTGCAGCTTTACAGCAAAATTTAATCAAAACTTTATATATATTTAATCTTATTGTACTTCATATAACAATGTAATCGTTTTTGTGCAAGTGGCCATAGTAGCCGAGCACGTTAATTTTTAATAAAAAAAAAAAAGATTTGAATATTGAAAAATCAAAGAAAGTGCTTCAATACAACTAAATGCAGATAAATGTGTAGCTAGTATTTCAGCCGAATGTAGTCAAATTTGGTTACCAATGTTAGGGAGAGAAATTTCCAATAATCAATCACCTACGTTATCAGGATAGCATCATAAGTTTTTTTCCAGGTTTTCTTATGATTAATCATTCGAATATATGTTAATCGATACACACTTCAATACACAAAACCACCAAACTGAGACATACATATTTTGGAAACAAAAATAATCATACACAAAAAAGTAACAACAAACGCGTTTTATTAACAGCATGTCCAAAATAAGCGAAAAAAAGCGCCATCCCATAATAAAAACCGTTCCTGAAACGGGCACTTCACTGGATTCCATTTTTAGTAGACTATCATATCTTTGGAATGTCATAAAATAATAGTATATTACGTAACGTGTGTGGTAAGGAGCATTTTACGTAAAATGCTTCACAACACGAGTTACGTACTATACTTTACCTACGACCTACTTGTACTTGTATTTTTTATAAGAAGCATAAGAAATAACAGTTACATAATTAGAGGTACTTGGTAAACTCCATCTCTATTACTCTATTACCAATGAAAGAAACACATTAAAGAACTAACGTTTAATCATTATTAATATATTGTTGATAATCGAAAGTCCATTTTTCAATTATAATCAATACATATACATAGCCCTTTGGGCTTTTCATAGTTAAACGTGGCAATATCTAATGTTTTCAAATAGTAAATTTTGAATAAAATGGAGAAGTCTATTGACAGCTGCTAAGATGTTGCTAGGGAAGCCGTGCGATTTACTTTACAGCTGTGCGTTTTTTTTACAGTGTGTAATAGACGTCATTACATTGATACCGACTGTGTGTTATTGACTAATTACAGGGGGGTCGTAGGTAATAGTTATTTATGATATAAGTGTTAAAAGTACATTTTTAAGGCACGCATGTGAAGGCTTGCAAAATGAGCGAAGCGAACTCTGCAATTACATTGTAATTACATTGACAGCGATGGAAACATAAAAATGAAATTTATGTATCAAATGCATTTTCAAATGTTCCCAG
The DNA here is from genome assembly GCA_910591675.1 of Galerucella calmariensis. Lineage (NCBI taxonomy): Eukaryota > Metazoa > Arthropoda > Insecta > Coleoptera > Chrysomelidae > Galerucella > Galerucella calmariensis. Next base: position 47,746 of record CAJUYG010001633.1, on the reverse strand, counting down.
CGAAAAGAAACGAAGCAGTACCTATTTGCTGTAGCTCGACCGAATTTTAAAGATGACAAAGGAATAACTATAAAATATCGTGAGTTTGACCCCTTATTAGAAACAAATGTTAGTACGTCACATGGTTTCCTGCCAAAGTTTTCTAACCTTCAAATCTTTAGTTAACGAAATAAAAAGTTTTAAGGAGATTTTACGGTTGTACTTTGACAATCTGGTACTATGCAATACTTGTATTTGCTCTTTTTGTCACTCATTCTATAATACAAACATAAACGTCAACTAACATGCAACATTCGCCGAAAATACCGAATTGAACCAACATTCACATGTTAAGTGTACTCGGTTATATGAAGCCGCAAGCCGCCGCTGCCGGGCTCGTCGCTAGTGGGCTGATTTGACGTCACAGCTTGGACACGCCCCGTTTCAAATCTGGCCATATTTAACACTGAATTTGAGGGTGAAATCGGTTGGATCAAGTTGTGATTTCTTGGCAATTGTCTCTGCGAGTAGGGAAATTTTTAAAACTAAAATAAAAAAATTCTTGAAAATGGCCCCAATACCAAATAATGACAGATGCTTATCAGTTTCACTTTTTGAAAATTTCACCACTCTCTCCCAATTCTAGGTGCCACAATTTTATATAGTATTGAAAAAATCTTGACATGCTTTTGGGAAAGTCACAATCTCGTTTTGGTCGTATTATATTTTTCATTATCCTTAAAAGCTTTGACCGCAACCAGTAATTGATTGCTTCCATAAGCAAATTGCTAAGATTTAGAACGAACTGAAACTCATTATTCACTCCTGTGTTATCCTCTCAAAAACACTTCTCTTTTTCATTTTATCGTACACAGTGATAGTAAGAAATTTATAAGAAGTGTACGAATATTGTTCTGAAACCCCACCTAATTTGGTGTAAAATTCATTCCAGGGCGTCGTGTCAAATCGACTTGAATAGTTCTCATTTTATAGCTAGTGTACATCACTTATAACTATTTACTGAATAAACCAAGCGAAACGGCTAAATCAAACGCTCGGTGTTAAATTTTCCCAAGCGCCAATGTCGCTTAAATCATTTGAGTGATTCGATTCGGACCTTCCGTTTGGAAGTTACGACGGGTTTTAAGATTCTAGTTTGGTTCCCATGTGACATGGGATAAATTCAAAGTTTTATTTGTATTCGTGTAATGGTATAGTTGAAATAATACCCTTCTTGGTGTGCGTCATACATTGTTAATGTCTTTCTAACACATTACGTAGAAAGAAAGGGAAAAAAGGCAGGTCTGTGATTAATCCTAATCAAAATATCACAATAATGAACCGTTTAAACGTATTACAAACGTTAACGCTGATCTTTGACTTACAAAAATTTGATTGGTTGATGTTTAGATTACGCTCAAGCTCAACCTATCAAGAGTTTAAAATACTATGAAGGCGTTACTTTCGTAGCGGCAATAAGTCTTACGTCTTTTTCTACTGTCACACTGACAGTTCTTGACAGGTCTGTACTTTGTTGTTTACGGTCAATTATTATTTATGAAAAGTGAATATTAATCTTATTGATTTATTTATTTAAATAATACAAAAAATATGCATGAATACACGGAAAAACATCAGTATTTTGAAAGTTCTCAAGTATTTTGAGTTAGAAAAAAAAGCTGGTAATTATTAATTGCATAGCCTTTTCGAATTTGGCTGAATACAATCCTGATGATGTTATCCATCAAATTTAAGGTTAGCTATATGTCAAAATAGCAAATAAAATAAACGACTTGCCGAAAACCCGGATATACGTCACAATCGATGACGCACACCAAAAAGGGTATTATTTTAACTATATATTTATCATATCAGTGGACAAAATGTTGGTTGATAACCTGAACTAGTTGTTACAGACATGAATTGATCGGAGTGATTTGTAGCACTTAATTGGAATTTGTTTACATTACGGTAATACTTGATGGGATTTGAAGTGAATACTGGTTTTCAATTAAATTATTCAAATCAAATGGGAAAATGGCAGAGACGAAGGATTGGATTATCAAATAAATTGAAAGCGATGTAAAAGTGGGAATTTTAAATAGCTAGATTAATTGCATCAAATATGTTCTTAAAACTTCATTTTGTGCACATAATGGGAGGACAAAACTACCCATGAAGATAAACACTATCTTTTTTGTATTAAATATTCAGAGATTGCCGTTAACAATTATATTATTATTAATATCATCAACTTTTTCAAGGTGGAGGAAATATTAACGACTCTCAACCGAGTCAGATTTGTGACAGCTGGCCACTCACCAGTTCACAGCGGTTCAATTCTGCAGGTAAACAAGACCTGGTGTCGAGATGCCAGAGTCAACCTCCGTTGATGGCTGGCTGCCACTGGTGCGAGTGAATCACGTAACTTTTGCTAGTCGCCACACCAAAAATTGAGCATGTGCAACTTTGCTAGCCGCTGAAAATATCTGACTGGTGGAGCTGGCGGCAAATTTTGTGATCACACTAACAACTTCATACATTTGAGAGATCCCTTCCAAGATACATGATATTTGCAGTTATGGTAAATCAGAGTTTTCCAAGAACTTCCGAGGTGTTGAGTGTTGACCCAGCTCTGTGGTGGAACGATTTTGTGGCGATAATTATGGTGAAGCAGTGGCGAACGCGGTTAGTACTCGGATAGGTGACCACTGGCAAAACACCGTTGTAAAACCTGTACAGCCTGCAGCAAGACACTTTTGAGAGCATATTACAGCTTGCAGACATTATATACCAATGAGCATGGAGTATTAGGTAGGTATTCTGTGTTTAGGATGAGACGTCAAACCAGGGTCCTGAGTCCTTGGATGCTGAGCTCGATTAGGGTCAATGTGCTTCCGACGTTGAATAACCGAGTGAAAATTAAAAAAAAATCCAGCCGGTTTTATCAGATAGTCAATCAGTTCACAGTAAAATGTTTTTGACATCAGTCTGCCTCAAAAGAGACAATCCAAATTATAGGTTGATCATTTCATTCAGATATTTGCTCAGGAAAAACGCATTTTCTAGTGTTTGGAAAATAGTTACATTATCATTTTCTAATGAAACACATCAATGCTAACAAAATTCACATTGTTATGTTCTCTTTTCTCATTGTTCATGACAATGTCAGGTTAAAAACAAATTTTTTACTTCCAAAACAAAGGAATAAGCCGTTTCCTGTCAGTACCCATCTCATTCGGCAGAATCTCAGTTAACAGAATTTAAGCAACAATAATTAGATTCCACGAGGTAAACGTTGTTTGTGTCAAAGTGAATTGCTTATTCTAATGGAGGAGTAAACTCCACTGACGGTTAAATGCACACACCATTGGTCAACTTCCTAGTATCGGTGATAACAGGAAGACAGGACCGCTCTCAAAAGCCACTGAATGCAATTAAGAAGTTTACTTATGTATTGAAATGAAAATTAGATGTTTGGCTGATTTCTACATACTTCAAAACCTTTCCTCAACAGGGACATTTTCGTAAGAAATGTGTATAAATATAATAAATATATTTTTACATAATCAAAATGCTTATAACTGGAGGTAAAAAAGTGCAATTTTTCCTAAAAAGGTCTATTTTTCCACAAGGTGTGTTAAAAGCATTGTTGCATACTGGTTATATGGTGAAAGGGTTTGAACTTTCATTTTTAAATAACGTTACGTTCATAAATAGCAATTTTAATATGAAAACTCACCAATATATAAAGAGCTGCTTCTCACAAATTCAAATCAGAATCACAATCAGAAGATGAACTGTCGCAACCAATATTTACAATGAGTGGCTCGATTATTTTATCAAGTAACATTGTCCACATTTCAACATCTTCTTCAATCGTATAACTTATTGCCTTTCTCCAGTTAACAGGCTTCACTTCATTCACGACAACAACTGTTTAACATCAATTATTTGGACAGAATTATTTTTTTCTTCTTCTCCCTCTATCTGTGCCCATACTAGTTCAATTGGGTTTAGTCCGCAATGATATGGTGGTGATCTAATCACTGTCATCCCATGATATTTTTGTAACCCCATCATTTTCATAAATTTTGAATTTTTCTCCATGCCATGGAGGGCGCATTAGGAGGCTTAATATATTCTCTGAATTCAACAAATTCCGTGGATTTTTTTCAACCCCTGGGATGTGAGTGATTTTTCTAAAAGTCTACTTTTATACATCAGTTCCAAGGAAGAATATCTATCATTTGTTCGAACCATTCTTTAAAGACATCAGCATTGTAGTCAGTGTTTATTGGAAATAATCTTATAATACTGATATATAATATTCAATACACAGGGCTTATGGCCTGTCCAAACATTTTTCCATTGTTCTATACAGCTTATTGTCATATAAGACCGAAAACTTGTATGTATACATTTATGAAGATTTCAGGAAACATTTATATTATTTTGTAATAATACTGAAAATGACCGTACTAAATTTTGCATTCGAAATTTGTTGCATTACCAAAGAACATTTCAACTACAATTGAGCACATCATTCTTATACCATTTGCTCAAGGTAACCTTTTGTCTCCAAAATTAATTTATCATAAAAAGTGCGTGGAGAAAATGTTCTACACAATGTAGAAAAGGGCTTCGAAATCATTTCCTAAATGAATAAGATTTAAAAGGGTGTGGAAAAATTACCTCCGGAATATAAATAAACTTGAGGAAAATAAATATTTGATGCTCGACTTTTGGGGATTATATTTCAATTCTTCAATTTCAAATCGAAATTGACTCCTTCGTTTATTATGGGTTAAAAATTCCGGGAAATCTCCAACTTTTGAATGGTCCTGTATGTAAAAGCAATGATATATGAAAGTTATGGAATCAAACAATTTAATTTTGTTAAATCTACATTATATTTAACCTTAAAGTTGTGACGCGTTTCGCTAACAGAGTAGCTTTTTCAAACGAATGGAGGCATAATGAGAAATTTTCAATTTATACAGTGCCTTAATACTAAATTATACGGATATTTAACATTAAAATTATAATCTATTTACAAGGAAATGAAATGAATTTGTCTAAATATGGGATTAACTAAAGTTTTTAACCAGTTTACCTGGAAACTCATTCACAACAATCCTACAGGAACCTTTCTAGGTAAAAAGGTTTAATAAGGGAGAATTGTTAATATCAAGTTGGTCGTGAAGATCATCTGAATATTTGTTTTCATTTATCTCTAGGGCTTCTAAAAGATTTAATTTGAAGGATTTAGGTTCTATATGCAAAATTTCAAAATTTGAATCGAAAGAGTGTTGGTTTGCTAATAAATGATTTGAATAGTTGGAATCTGATTTTTGGTTGTCATAACTACATTTGTGCTCTGAAATTCTAGTTTTAAAATTCCTAAAAGTTCTATTTTCTAGATCCATTACCACATTTTAATTTATAAACTCCTGATTTACTTAGTTTTGAAGATTTGGATTTGTTGTTTTTAATGAATTTGGATAAATTGTTGTTGGTTTTGAAGCAAATATTCAAGTCTAAAGTTTCTAAAAATGATTTCATTCTTAAGGATGGTATTCCAAAGTAAGTTAAGCTTTTGAATTGGTTATTTTTATTTTTATCAGAAGAAAATACCTGTTCTAGAGTATGTTTTCGTATCTTTTTATTTATGATGTTGTCAATTAAATTTGGATCGTAATTATTATTAACCGCTATTTGTTTTATTATATTTAGTTTTTTATTGTAATTGTCAATATTAAATGGAACTGTTAAAATGTATCATACTATTGAAAGCTGTTAATTTATGACTGATTGGATGGACTGAACTATTATGAATTGTAATGTCTGTATGTGATGGTTTGTGAAATATAGAAAAGTCATGTCTATTATTTATATTTAAAATTGTAAGATCTAGAAAGTTTATGGACTTATTTTGTTCAATTTCTACTGTAAATTTGATATTTTTATGTATTGAGTTAATGTGAGTAATGAAGTTATCTAATTGTCTCGTAGTACCAGTGAAGCAAGCTAAAATGTCATCTACATATCGGTGCCAGTAAACAAATTTTTTACTAAGGGGATGTTTATTCAATTCAATTTTTCTACGATATATGAAAGGTTTGGAGTACTTTAAGTAGTCGCAATTTTAAGTAGTCGCAGTAATCAAGTTTCACGTCAATTTCTTCAAACTACCTGCGCAGGCAACCTTTTGCTTTGTCTGAGTAGTACAGTTGAGTCATACTTGGCAGGCACCGACAGGTGATATTATCATCAGCCTATTCTAAGTGGAAACCGCTATGAGATAGAGAATATTTCATGAAATCTCAAGCGAGTCTAGATCATAGTTTGTTATTTTATTGTGAAAAAAGTACCTAATAATATCAGCAATAATGGGTCTAGTGGTGATCTGAATCGTATAATTTTGTGATAGTTCCAATAACGCAGTGAGATCCAATTAAGTTGGATCAGTCACATCCCAAATCATGCTCGCTCAATAATTTTTTCCATCAATTGAAATCTTGAATAAAATCCAACGCTCCTATTCCATTTGAGCAGAGTGGTTTTCAAAATTCTCCCTCATATGTATGAACGAACGTATTAACTGCGATATGTTCAAAAGTTATTACTTCATGCAAACCAAAAATCATTTCACAAGACACCTTTATTACTTTTTCCTTGAATCGGTCCTGTAATTTGACGTTGCAAAGATGATCGTTCAGGACTTAGTTTCTGCATTAATGGATAGAATACATGATGTGGCATCCCAATAGAGCATTGAATATTTTGATCGCTTGACCATCTCTGCATAATTCAGTTTATTAATGGTGGAAACCGCTGAAGGTAGCTTGAATAAAAAGAAAAACTCATGGAACGTTAAACATAATAACCCAGCTATAAATATTTGATATTTACTTTTATTGCGATAGAGCAAATTGTGTAAGATGAAATAATATCATTGAACAAGCCTAAATAATTTAACACAGATCCCATAAGGAAAATCCTGTCACTGAAAACTTTACACATTTTCAAAAGTGGTTGCTTCCAGCTGCGTGCGGTTAAGTTTTTCAGTGATATTGTGCTTAAAATCTTGATGTTAATATGGATTTGCAAACTTACGGGGTGTATAAAAATGTTTCCTACCCTGAGTTTATTCAAACATCCTATAGGATATAATCTGTATGTTGCTTGTGGTGTACTTTTTTCTTGATTTTTCCGTGAAGTGAAACCACAAGCTTTGTTATATTTTCAATTCAACGTTTCGGCAGCGCTCAATATCCTTCTGGTTCCCATCTGACACTACGAAAAAACTCGACAACTTTTCCAAGGATGTTTTTAAGCAAACCGTGTGAAAGTAAAAAAAGGCTGAGGAGTTCCATATAATTCTTGTTGCATTTCCAGTCGAAGATATTGAAGGCTGTCAGGAAGAGTGAGTTGGTGACAACTGTTACTCTGTAGTTAGTCCCAAATATACTTCATAGAATTGAGATCAAGGCTGCAAGCTGCATGATTATTTGTCGATAATTTTTTGCACTTGATAACTGCATTCCAAGAATTTTCTTCGAAAACGTGTTTTTTTTATTTACAAACATTAGATGAGATTAGATTATAAGAGGGTTTATTGACCCAGTTGGATTTATAACCCTGCCACATATTTTTTTTGGGAGATGGGAAACTCATGTTTGACTGGGTCCCCAACCAGTACCCAGACAGTATTGGACTCATCCCCACGGGAATGCTTACCAACCAAACCCATCTCAATCTCGCCCTTAATCCCGCCTTGGAATCACTACCCTAGCATACGTCAAGACGGGCGGCGATCCCTTACATACTCTCAGTCATCTTCTCCCCTCTTTCGCTCCTACCTCTCACATGCCATGTCGAGGCCTCCTCTTTCCCTAATCATGCTTTCTACTACGCCACTTATCTCCATCCATTCCTCCACGCCCCTCAACATGATCTCTACCATGTTTTTCCAATACACCGCCTCTCCCAGTTTATCTTCCAGCTTCTTCAAATTTTCCTCGTTCTTCCAACATCTAAACACATGTCCAAAATCATCCACCACTTCACATCTCTCGCACACTACAGTTTCTGCCACCTATAGGATCTTTTACGGATACACTACATCGATATTTCAGTCCAAAAAATCTACGATTATACGAAAGTGAGATTTGGTGATCACTCAGAATTATGAAGCTCTACGAGTAATTTAGCGTGCTGTGCAGTGGATCTCAATAAACTTTTTGACAGTCTTTGTCATGAAATATTTCCCCAGTAGGATGCACTGACCTCCTTTTTCTTCATTTTTGGACTACTTTTACGATGCGGCTTTTTGGGATATCATAGGATTGTTCAAATCCAATGAGAGAAGTACAAGCTGTGAGACCATCAAAAATCTTGTTTCCGACCACTCTTCCATGCCCTGGCTCTCATAAAAAACCTACTTTCCCAATTTTTTTTATATGTTTCTTGTGGTGTATTTATTTTGTGCCTAGCTAGCTGCTTGAGGGATGGTTTGCAGTTCCAGAATGTTTTAGTTTCATCTAATTTTTCTCACTTCATCTTCAACCTCTGTATAGTATATGAAGCCACTGTTCTACATCAAGACTATGAACATTGCAAGATTCCATTCTCATTGAAGTGTCTATGTTATATCTTAAATATTCCAAATGTGGGGAATAAGTAACTGAGAACTTACATTACATAGTTCAAAGTGATGTAGTTTCTTCTAGTATTTCCCAGAATAGGGAGTAGTTAAATAACTTCAAGCACACTGCTAGCACTTTTTCCGAAGTCTTTGGAACTTTAGTTCTCTACGTCAGGCTATGTTTTGGCGACCAGGGGTCGCGACGCAAAAGATCTGACCGTTACGTTACGTTATGTTACGTTGCTTCGTTATGTGCCTTGCTTGCGTGCGTGTGCTCTCTCCTGAGTCTCCCTCTCGTTTACGAAGCAGCGATTCATATGCTTCGGCCGGGAATCGAATCCGGGCCGCCCGCGTGGAAGGCGAGCATTCCAACACTGAACCACCGACGCTATATTAAAATTCTATGCAAAGCTGGTGTTCGCAGTGCTGGTGATCTACTTGAATTTGTTCGGATAAATTTTTTCTATTACTTCCATAATTTTTTTTAGCGGTTGATCTTTTTTGTTTATTTACAGCATCGGTTGTCAGGACGGTAGGTTCGAGAAGTATGAATGTCACTTTTGACATTTCGTTCATTTCGAAGAAATTTACATTATTTCATTTGTTTCAATACGATCGCGAAAAAAATGGTATAAGCATCTCGAACGTTGAGGGTAATTACAACGTTTGCATGTAGATGCTTCTCGTAAAATTAGACAAAATGATATGAGGATTAAGGGGTCTAGCACATTTACTTTTCGAAATATAGGGTGTTGAAATTTTGAAAACTTGAATGTTTTAATTCGATAACTTTAAAATGGATGGATAAATTGATTTGACATCTGGCAGCTTGTTTTTAAATGTAAGACGGCATATTTTGATGAAAATAGTAGTTTGTGCAACTAGTGTGGATATGATGGCCATATCGCACGAGGACTAAGTTTGAGCACGACGCCGTAGGCGGAGTGCTCAATTGTTCTAGTGCGATATGGACAATCCACACGAGTCGAACAGCATATTTTTTATACGACCCACTTAGGAAAAAATCTAGAAAATAAAAATTTCTATAAACTGTAATATAACTTCAAATTAAAAATTTAACAATTCAATTTTATGTTTCCACTAATTTTTTGTAGTAAACGTACAGTTCTTGAATGTCCAATTTGTATAATGCTACGGTTTCCCTTTTTAAATATACGATGCTGTTATAAGTAGATGTTGCCAGTCGGACTCCCTCATGGAGGGTACCGTACCATTATCTATAATAATGAATATTCTGCTGAATATTCCAAACTTCTACCTGTTGTCGTTATTAATATCAAACAGAATAATTATTTGAAAATAAAATTTACAATAAAAAAAACTTTTTCACGGGAAATCGAACTCAGCTCTACCACGTGAGAGTCTGGTTTGCTTACTACTCGACCACCGAGAAATATGCAAATTGTTTATCTATAACGTCAGATGTATTACATAATTTTTGCTTGAAAGGAACTAAAGTTCCTACCGTGTGTCCCGCGACACGTTCTACCTTTTTTATTTCATTAATATCGTAAAGTAAACGTCTGACAGGTGAGCATAACAATCAAAGTTTCGGCTTACAACCTAAATGGCCTATAGATTCTTTTAATATAAGTATGGGGAGAGTTTAATTAGGCAAATTATTTGATAATGGAGAATTCCGAATGAAACACTATCTAATCAAAAATACTTCCTGACAACAAAGGGTAAAAACCACTTCGTATTTTCCAAAACACATTGTTTAATAATCATTAAAGGAATGCAGCCTTTGTGTAAAACAAAACAACGAGTTTCCCACCTTCTTCTGTTCCGCTGACATTTTAAGAACAAAGAAAACACAACTCGGTAAGTACATTCATGAAATATTTATATCTTTCCCTAAAATATTTGAATAGGATCTGGTTATAAATGCGCATGTTGGATGTCGAAATATATCGATTTGAATTATTCCTAGGATCAACCGAACCGTATTAACGTCTGATGGAAATTTGTAACGATTGATGTTTTTACTTATGAGAAACAACTCAATTCCACACCCTCTAGTGAGTTGATTGTGAAATACTGTTATTGCGTTGCTGTTGAAGCATATTTTTCCAAATGTACCTACACGTTTCTGCAGGCAGGAAAGCAGTTAAACCTAGGGAGGCTGAGGAGAATATATTCCTATTTTTTCGTTCCAAAGTGTTTTCCGCTTTGAAATGTTTGTGTTGAAAGACAATATTTTCATACCGGGATAAAAAACTGCTTTTATATACAAGATTGGTTCGAAAATTATTCAGTTACTAATAAAGTCAGTGCAATAAGTTCATACATACAATAATTATCCCACCGCTTTTTCCATCATCAATAATACGCTCCCTATCCGCAACATGGGCTACACGAAATCCATGTTTTTGTTACACATGTTCCACTCATTGTGGGAGGAAAAGTCCAAATTTAAATGAAATTCATTCTCAACAAAAATCACTCCTCATTTTTCACAAACACATAATTGAACACGGATTATTACCTTTATTCAAAACTCGAAGGACCGTTATTATACTTTATTATCACTTTATAGTAATAATCTATGTTTGATTTGGCTTATGCTGGGAGCATGGAAATCAAACTCGTTGGCTTGCCTTCCTCACTTCATTTATTTATATTTACATTATGCTTTACTCATAGCATCACAAAAAAGAACATTTTCTATAATTTATCAGTTACTTTTGTGTCTATACACCGTTTTAAACTCTTAAACTTTTAACTCCCACGAATTTTCACCTCATGTCAATTTTACGTCTTTCTTAGAAATCGTAGTAGTGAGCGTTTGCGCGCGCAGTCCCTGTCCGTTCAGGTTCGTGGTATGCCGTGATTGGCGTAAATCATTGTTAGAGTTAAGCGGAGGGAAAACGGTTGGCAATTTGAAAGTACAGGGGTACGGCTTGGCGTCAGCTGAAGAAATTATTGATTGAATTTCAGAGAGGATTTCATTAAATCCGAACAACAATCATTTCGAATACACTGGAGAGCATTAGGTCACAAACGACGTTGAAAATTATTCCAGGAGCAATAATAATAAGGACATGATAGTAATAGTAGGCCGTTTTCCATAAATTTTCACTCAACTCCTTCAACGTGAAGATCTACCATATTCTAAACTTTTATGAATTATTGTGATTTCACATACAGTTGGCAGAACCAAACATGAGCCCTGGTGGGCGTGTTCATGTCGCTGTAGTTGTATTTTTGTAGTAACAATTCGATATTTTGAATCGATAACCAAATATCGATAACATAAATGTCAACGGTTAAGAGATATGTTAACAAAGTCAAACTTGCTAAAAATGTAACTCATATTAATAAAAAAAATTATATTGAACCAAAAATAAAACTACCGTTTGCCCTAAATGTCTATATTTTCAAATAACTGTAGTAATGTCATGAAAAAGAAGGGTCAACTTTCTATGGAAAGCAACAAAATATGAACTGGTTATGTATCCTATTCCTTCATCTATCTGCTAACACATCAGGATCTTTTGAAATAGAGCCGTCGAATGCCGTTTGTTAACTTTTTGTTCAATTCAAATCAATAGTGTGACCTATTTGATATATTTGGTAAATTTAATTTTTTCCATTGTTCATTTTTCTTAACAGCAGAGTGCTATATTGGAATATACACTTCACCACTACCAATTAGATAAGTCTTATATATTTAGTTGTTGTTTTAAATAAGAACGTATGGCAATAATTTTGCAAAATATTCGAAAAACCATTGGATCCAAATTAGTGAAATTGTCTAAAAATCGGATAATCATCCTCGCATTGACACAACACTTATACAGAATGAATAAAATGATGTATGTTGATAAAATCACTCGGTCATATTATTTCGATTATATTTAACAATTACTAATGGACAATCGTTAACATTGGCTCTTGATTGGCTGCTTGCGATGACCTTATTTTAATTCGCATATTATCCGGGGCTCATGTTTGGTTCTGCCGATTTAGTATGGCTATTTTTTCAGTATCGTGTCTTCATCCCTCTCTGCAGCCTATCGGTCGCAAGGTTTGGTAATAATTGAGAGGGCTTAATGCTGGGAGCATCTTTGAACCGCCAGAATTGTTGGTGTTCACAAAGGGTGCTTCTGCATTACCTGGAAACCAAAAGACCAAGACTCGAGCCGAATAAAGTCGCCACCCAAAGATATCACCTTTTTTTAATATATAGTGTGGTTCAGAGAAGAGAACTTCATGTTTCTGGACATGTCTAAAAGTCCACCATTAAAATGCCGCCATTTAATTGCAGGATTGGCTTTTGTTCGAAATCACCTTGCATGCAATTGCGCAGGATTTACAGCTTCCAGATGAGACCCAGAAGAAAATGCTCTCCAGTTTGCATAGACGAGCGACTTCCATTTGGCGCTGGGTCAGTTATGGTTTGAGTGGAAGCTTCTTCAGAACCTCGTACAGAGGTGGTTTCTGTCTAGAATGGCTCCCTGGGTGCTCACAGGAGCATTTCAAACGTTCTAGAAGATCTTGTCATGTCTTCCATAATCACTATGAGATGTCATGGTATATACGTGCAAGGTGCTAAGTCGTACGAAGTTGAGGTTTCCAGCAAGCATATGGATATCTAGGGCTGTTCCATTGACCAGCCCAAAGACATGATATAATGACTATTCACATTCACGACTTGCTCCCATTGGTTAGGAACCTTTTGGTGGTATAATAATTGAAGTACTTGGACAAAAAAGCAATCCCGGGCAAATTGTTTGGAGTAAGACAGGCCAAAGAGTTCATTAAAGAACCATGGCCAGAACCCACGGAGTACCTACTAAGCCAGAATTAGTGAACAGTCGGGATCTTGGCTCGTCTCTTGGCAGAGCACTGTAGACTAAACAAACACATAAACAGGATAGATTCGACACAGACAAAATCACATACAGGCCTCGCCAATAAAATGTTCAAGCCTCAGCAATCTCAATGTTACCACAACCATCCAATATATTAATAACCTACGGAGTTTGGTGATGAGAACGGGACCAGACTAGCATGAACATAGTATATATACAGAGGTCTCAGTGGGAAGGCTCTTAGAAGCACATAAGCTCCAAGTTAATGTCAATCTTACATACAATTCTATACATACACTCTCTATACACTTTCTAATTTTATGATTATTCACGAATAACAAATACTGATTTCCGCTCTATACAATATATATATAATACATTTTATATCATTGAATATTTTTTACTGGATGTCTTTTTGTTGATTTTTAAGATGCTTAACTGCTTAAGGAACCTTTTTCTTTCTTTCTTTAGTAACACTGGGAAAAAATTTGAAATTCCAACCACAATCCATGTCAAATGATGTTCGTTTCCTCAGAAAAAAAAGGGGATTATGTAAAAAAGAGCAGCTTACATTTCATGCAAAAATACCTCGCCTCTTGGAAGTTCGAGTATTGTATTCATTATATCATGGATGATATCCATAAGAATTCAGGATTTCAATATTTAAGGGATTGCTTTTATCAGCAAAGTTGAGTTCCAGACAGTTTGTTCGATTGTATTGATTATTAACACTAAAACTTCTATCTTCTGTCATAACGACGTAACGAGCTGAATGGTCCCCTCAGAATATGCAGTACCAGCATGAGAGTGGAAGAAGTGCCTTCAGAATGGATGCATAAGTGCATTTTAACTCGTGAAGGATACCTCGAAAAATAAAAATTATCTACTGTTTTTTTTCCAGCTCTAGGTATATCAAAAATATCTGAGACAACCACAATTGATAGTCTTCTATTCTCGTCATACCTCGACATCATCAAAAATTTCAATAATGTTTCTCCAAAAGCATTAGGTTTCCACAAGATTCATTTCAACAGGATTCAATCATTTTGTGAATTAATATTATGCGTGATTGAATGAATAACGATCTCCTAGCAGTTACTTTTTTGGAACTTTAGTTCTTTACGTCAGGTTATGTTTGAGCGACCAGGGGTCGCGACGCAAAAGATCTGACCATTACGCGTTACGTTACGCTACGTTATGTTACGTTGCTTCGTTATGTTCCTTGCTTGCGTGCTTGTGCTCTCTCCTTAGTCTCTCTCTCGTTTACGAAGCAGCGATTCATATGCTCCGGCCGGGATTCGAACCCGGGCCGCCCGCTTGGAAGGCGAGCATTCTAACACTGAACCACCGACGCTATATTAAAATTCTATGCAAAGCTGGTATTAGCAGTGCTGGTGATCTACTTGAATTTGTTCGGATAAATTTTTACTATTATTTCCATAATTTTTTTGCACGATTGATCTTTTTTGTTCATTTCGAAGAAATTTAAATTATTTTATTCGGAATTTATTTCAATACGATCGCGCAAAAAATTGTATAAGCATCTCGAACGTTAAGGGTAATTACAACGTTTGCATGTAGATTCTTCTCGTAAAATTGGACAAAATGATCTCAGGATTAAGGGGTCTAGCACATTTACTTTTCGAAATATAGGGTGTTGGAATTTTGAAAATTTGAATGTTTTAATTCGATAACTTTAAAATGGATGGATAAATTGATTTGACATTTGGCAGGTTGTTTTTAAATGGAAAAGGGCATATTTTGAAAGAATTAGTAGTTTGCGAGGGGTAAACCGCAGTGGAAGTATGTGGAAGTTTGGTGGAAGTTTAATACAGAAATTTGACGAAGTGCGGTGAAAATAACAAATTTAAAATTATTGAAAAGGTCATTAAACAGGGTGTTAATGAATGGGAGTTACAAAATGGAGGAAATAGAAGTAGAAAATGCGAAAATTGGTATGAAATGGGTCGTTGGAGCTTTAGTTTTTGAGATACAGGATGTTAAAGTTACCCATACAACAGGTGAAATACCATAAAAGCCAATGCTGTAGATTGTTTTGAGAATTTATCAATTTTTGTGCAGGTTATGGAAGCACGTTGCATCACAAAAATGTTGCATGGGTTCTTAAATTGTCAACTAACTTGAAAACAGTGTGTGGAAGTTTTGTGGAAGTTTCGTGGAAGTTTTTTCAAATGTGGAAGTAGGTGTACAAGATTTTTGCCGGTGGTTCACCCCTCGGTAGTTTGTGCAACTAGTGTGGATATGATGGCCATATCGCACGAGGACGAAGTCAAGTTCAAGTGCGATATGGACAAACCACACGAGTCGAGCAGCATATTTTTTCTACGACCCACTTAAGAAAAAATCAAGAAAATAAAAATTTCTATAAACTGTAATATAACCTCAAATTAAAAATTCAACAATTCAATTTTATGTTTCCACTAATTTTTTTGTGGTAAACGTACAGTTCTTGAATGTCCAATTTGTATAATACTACGGTTTCCCTTTTTAAATATACGATGCTGTTATAAGTAGATGTTGCCAGTCGGACTCCCTCATGAAGGGTACCGTACCATTATCTATAATAATGAATATTCTGCTAAATATTCCAAACGTCTACCTGTTGTCCTTATTAATATCAAGCAGAATATTTATTTAAAAATAAAATTAACAATGAAAAAAAAAACATCTTCACGGGGAATCGAACCCAGATCTACCACGTGAGAGTCTGGTTTGATTACTACTCGGCCACCGAAGCATATGCAAATTATTAATCTATAATGTCAAATATATTGCATGATTTTTGCCTAAAAGGAACTAAAGGTCCTACCGTGTGTCCCGCGACACGTTCTACCTTTTTTTAAACATTCTCAGGTAAGTATGGTGAATGTTTCACTCGAAAGACAATCACTGTCATAGGTTAGGAAGTGAACCAAAAAATGGCAACACCTCGCAATTTTTCTGTTCATTATCGTTATAAATATGTGAAAATTTGGGATTGGGCTCATTCCACCCTTTTGCTCATTTCCTATATCTTGCAGTTGTGCACTTTCTGTGTTCAAGGGTGAAACCACCCCTAATTGCCAAAAATCATAAAATAACATTGTATGCCTTAGGATGGGTGAAATTTGGTTTGTATTGGTTGAATGTTGATTATTTTATGCTTCAGGAAATAATATCATAATATTAAAATCCTTAAAAATCAACCCTTGTTTGTGCTTGATGTGAAATACATTTTTTCCCCAAAAAAGAATAATTATCATAACATAGTGATTCATTTCAAGAATTCCGTTGTTTGAAATTTTAAGTACGTTTTCCAAAAACCACCCTGGCTAACATTGCAGTTTTTAAAAAGTAATTTGAAGCGTTCACATAGAGTAATTAGATTATTCTTTTAAATATAGATCCTTAATTTTTAGTGATAGGAAGTGATATCGATTTTTGAGTATATTTTCAAGAGCTATGAGACTATTTGGATTGAATTCCTTGAGATCCCTCAGTTTTTAAACGGGGTGAGTCTTCGTATCTCTAGTATTTTCGGGGATATTGTGAAGAATAGGGTTGGAAATGCGAAATTGCGAAAAATGGTTTTCTCTTTGAGTCCCGAGGCTTGTTCAATTGAAACCCATCTTTGGTCCAGGAAAAATTTATTGACAAGTACAGTTACAATTAACTACCACTACAATTGAGGCACATATCCCACTGTTTCGCCAACCGATGTATACCCTGCTTATAGAATTCTTGTTGCTGCTGCTGGAAGAATTCTTTCACAGCGTTTTTTACTTTTGCGTCCGACTGGAAACGGTTACCTTTTAACGCCTTTTTTAGTGGCCCAAAGATGTGAAAATCGCAAGGCGATAAATCGGTACTATAGGGTGGATGCTCTAATATCCTCCATTTCTTTCGTTGCAGATTTTCTTTCACTACGTTGGCAACATGAGGCCGACCATTATCACATTTGGACGGATTGTTAACAACAAACGCCATTTCAAAGTCACAATACTTAAAATCGCTGTCCAATATAAACGAAATAAACAGATCAGTGTGACGTTTGCATACACTACTAATGTTGGAAAACGTCAGTTGAATGATTACAATTGTTTCCAAGGCTAACCTGACCAAAGATATGTTTCAATTGAACAAGCTGTGTATAAGGAGAATCACAAAAGAGTGAAATTTATTTCGATTATTGGGGTAGTTGGGGGCTGATTGCACTGATTTTTTTGTAGAAAAAAAGTGAGTACCTACCTTATTTTGATAATAAGCTGCTCAATTCAAATTCTAGAGACTTTTTTTGTTTGAAAGGTTACAAGTTACAATTTTGCTTCCCCCTTCCCCCTGGTTTTTTTTATAAAATGCATATTTTCCGTTTTATTCACAAAAAACTCTTCAAAAACGTCGATATTTTCGTCTTAAAACTCCTACTTTCAACCGCGAATAACTCGGAAAAGATAAGTTTAACTGAAAAAATGTGAATAGCATTCTTTATTTCACAAAACCATAAGCATACGTAGACATGATTTTATTTCGGTAGTCAAATACACTGACTTTGAAGTGTTTAAATATACATAACCCTCGCAATCAAGATTCTATCTGGAATTCCCAAGCTATTCGGATTTCATTTCATTTGATATATTATGATTGCTGCCAGTGAAACTGAAATTCATGTGAATTATTTCTAAATCGATTTTACTAAGGTGTAGGTATATGGAGTTCAGACGAAAGACATTCATGGAGTAAATCAATCAAGATCTGTCACGATCCAACAGTTTGGGAGGAAAATACGTGCTTGTTAAAAAGAATTGAAAACGATTTTTGTTGATCTGAATATTATCAATGGGCTCGAGAAATTTTGGAGTGTGATTTAAATTCGTGCTTAAGATTTGAAGTATATTTGGGGAAATAAGTGATAAGTGGGCTTCATCAACGAGAAATATGGATTTAGGTGATTATATAAATGTATACGTCTGTGACCGATTGCTAAAACGCTTCCAAATCTACTTGGAATGTTGATGTTCCCCAGGTACTGTCAGAATTTGACACTATCGACGCTTTTCAATGTTCATAAGCTTTAATACAACAGTAATGGTCCTCCGCAGGGTAGGGGATCTCTGAAGGCGCGAGGGTGCTGCCACATAGGAAGTCCCGTCAGTACTAAAATTTCTAATTTAGTGAGAACTGTAACGCCGTTAGTGGTAGTTTTTAAAATCTATTTTGCTTATTTGTGTGTGTGTTGAGTATTCGTAGTTGGTTTTTATTGTTTATAGTGGGACTTTTATTTTAAGAGACAATTGTCGAGAATATGTTTTGTGAAAGACTGATGATGTGAAGTATCTTCATAAAAAACATGTTTTAAATGAGAAGTGACAAAAGTAGTTATTTTCTTATACAGCTTTGAACTTCCCAGCATTGTTGTTGAATTCCTAACAGTTCTTTCTCTTCATGTTTGTCATTGGAATATGTAAGAAAACTTTCCATTTATTGTATACTTTTTTTATTCAATGAAATATATAAACTGGATTATTGCTTTATTTTTCTCACGTCAGGCATTGTATGGTGCATTTTTTGACATTTCATTCAATTTTACTTGACTTTTTGATTGTTATTATTGTAATATCAATCTAATGTTGTAACTTCAAATGAAATATCAAAAAATGGACCATAAATGTCATTTTGCAATAAAAGTAAAATTACAGCAATTTTGAATATACCGACTGTTAGCGAAGCTCACAACCATCTGATTTGTGTTAGAGGTACTGACGGGCCTCTTGAGGTGGCGCCACCTGTACAAATAGAGGGCGCCACGGGTCTGTTTCCCATCTATAAGTACTTTTTTATCTATGGTCCTCCGATCGTGGGAAAAGTGACACTATTTTGACCTGGTACAAAGCTCAACATTCCAGAATAGTGGGCAGTTAGAAAATAACAGTGCGGTAATATTCTTACCCCACTGCTGTAGCGAGACGTAATATTACAAATGAATTATTACAATAAAAAGAAACCAAGTATGGTGAATTTTTACATTGATAAAGTTGTTTCAAAAGAAATAAAGGAGACATCTGATTTATATAACGATATTCTTGAACACAAATTATATGTTGTCAATATTTACATTTATTGTACAATTTGTGAATTGTATTTTCAATTAATTTTCCAAATGTAAATCAACGATCGAAGTAAAAATAGTATGTATAATTCGTGGGAAAAGCATATTCCCAAACTCCTTATCACAGTCGTTTGGGAATATTAGGCTTTTCCCACTACTTATATAATAAACTATTACCTAACTAATGCAGAAATTGATAGTTTTCCGCACACCACTGCAGATGGCCGAACGACGCTTCAGCGCAGTTCGTCCAGCAATCGCGTGCGGGAAAGTCACTTTACGCACGTGATAGGTACACTATTTTTCCTGCTAGCATGCATAGAAGAACCCAGAAGTTAAATTATAGAAACATTCAATATTAAATACATATCAACAAATTGATTATTATTATTTGACATTCATTTGATGAGGCTTACCAGGGCTATTGAAAACTTATTGAAAAAAAAACGGTTATTTTATTGAAAATAATAACAGAATTTCAAGAAATTTCTGAAAGAAATTTTGCTCGTAATACATACATACAATTTTTGCTGCAATCACTTAATTGAATCTATTAAAAACAAATATGAAGTAGAATTCATAAAAAATCTGTCAGTGACAGTGACAAATATAAAAGTTTGAAACATATTTGAATTGACATATTCAAACTGACAGATTTTATAAGTTTTCATGAATTCTTCTTTATATTTGTTTTTAATAGTTACAATAACGTGATTGCAGGAGAACTGATAAGTCTAATTATATAAGGAATGCGGTTTTTTGGTGCGATATTTGCATGGTTTATGCTAATTGGCTATTTAACCGTGGTGCATTTGAAATGAGCCAATAATATATGTAATTATGAAGATGTAATCGTATGAGAAGGGATTCAACGGCCTGGAAACATCCTAGAATGTTAGTTAGACGCGTCAATAGATTTATCTGCTAATGTAATCGTAGTTGGGTATTATTTTGGGAAATTGTTGTACTATACCAAGTGCTTGTTATAGTTGAAATAATACCCTTCTTGGTGTGCGTCATCGATTGTTAATGTCTTTCTAACACATTACGTAGGAAGAAATAGAAAAAAAGGCAGGTCTGTGATTAATCCTAAACAAAATATCACAATAATGGACCGTTTAAATGTATTACAAACGTTAACCCTAAT
The DNA here is from genome assembly GCA_910591675.1 of Galerucella calmariensis. NCBI lineage: Eukaryota > Metazoa > Arthropoda > Insecta > Coleoptera > Chrysomelidae > Galerucella > Galerucella calmariensis. Next base: position 27,026 of record CAJUYG010001633.1, on the reverse strand, counting down.
CTTTGACTTACAAAAATTTGATTGGTTGATGTTTAGATTACGCTTAAGCTCAACCTATCAATCGAGAGTTTAAAATACTATCAAGGCGTTACTTTCGTAGCGGCAATATGTCTTACGTCTTTTTCTACTGTCACTCTGACAGTTCTTGACAGGTCTGTACTTTGTTGTTTACGGTCAATTATTTTTTATGAAAAATGATATTAATATTATTGTTTTATTTATATGAATAATACAAAAATATGCATGAATACACGGAAAAACATCAGCATTTTGAAAGTTCTCAAGTATTTTCAGTTAGAAAAAGAAGCTGGTAATTATTAATGGCATAGCCTTTTCGAATTTGGCTAAATACAATCCTGATGATTTTATTTATGAAATTTAAGGTTAGCTATATGTCAAAATAGTAAATAAAATGAACGACATGCCGAAAACCCGGATATACGTCACAATCGATGACGCACACCAAGAAGGGTATTATTTTAACTATAGTATTATGGAAAATTATGGATGTATTCAACTAGTGTACATTGTTTAATCGGAAAACAATAGACAGTAATGAAATATTTTCTGTAAAAGGTGATTAGAAGATATCAACGTGTTGTTGCGTTAATGCCATCTAGCGTCTTACATACGTGTCTTGCATTGAACTTCCGATCGAAGACGAGTGTTCATAGCTGTGCCCACCGATGTCGCTGAAAATTGTGACCGCGGAGGAGCTGTCGTGTTGCTCACAGAGACAATATGAACGATTGTACACGCTGTCGGGTGGTATTTTGTAACGTACCGTTGTCAGTACATTTTTTTAATAAAGTTAATTAATCTTGACCTTAATTTTATGCTATTTACTAATAAACACAACGTAGCTTGATATCATTACAATATGGAATAATGGATTTGGTAAGGTAAAAAGATAAGTAAATTGCATAACTTGAGAATATTTTTGTTCCTATTTTCAATTCAATTCTTTCGAAATTGATGTTCGAAAAATAAATCAAGGAGATATGGATGAGGTTCACAAAATTGAACAGTAAAAATATACAAATAAATAATGAGCCCCTCCCAAAAGTGTCATCCTACCGTTATTGTAACGGACGATTTCAATGAAAAAATAAATGTCCCCCTCAAAAATTGTTTACTTTGGCAAGTTTATCTGAAACCGTGAAAGGAATGCAGTCGAAAACATTCGACATTGCCACATTTAACTATGAAAAAACTGAAGTGCTTACTATGTAATGATAATAATTAGAAAAGGGTCTTTTTATTATCAACAATATTAAAAATATGATTAAACGTTAATTTTATAATGTACTTGTTTCCTTGGATTTATTCTATTAACATTATTTTTTCAATTTATGAATATTTAAAGATGAACACTTTTCCAAATATGTTATGGGATTTTTGAAGCTCTGGCAGCGTTGTACGAAAACCGTAATGACCACACCCTCCGAATTACATAATTGGTGATTTGTATCGACCAGCTGACTTCTTATTGGCAAGCGCATGCGTGAGATCTTCCCTCTCACTTCGTCAATTGACTAATATTGATTTATCCAGTGGCGTTGGTATTGTCATCAAACTCCTAAATAAAGTAACTACTTATGAAAATAATTATATACTTCCATGGTGGATGTATATTCTTGAAAATAAATAAACTTTCTCAACCGTTACTCATCTAAAAAGAATCCAGCATGGTATCGACGCTCAGTACGTCACTTTAGTATGTCGCATGTCTGTGACGTGAACCCATAAGTTTTACCTCTAACAAAAATCGCCTGACGTTTGCACTTCGTAAACCAGAAAGTTGTTTCGCCGTTTCAAGAAAGATCGCAAAAGAGCTCAAGTACTTGAACAAAATCATCATATCACAATCTGTGTTAACTTTATAATTGTTTTCGCATTATAACCTTGATATTCCAATTTCTCTTTTCTTTTATATAGTAGTGATATTTTCAATACAGGGGTGTGATTTTCGAGTTCACACAAATATTATGCGTGTACGGCTATTTCCACATGAATTTTTTCGTATACGGTGCTAAATGTGTATTTTTCAGCACCATTCCAATAAACGTTCGTACATGAAGAATTTAACAGCCGGCAACACCGTATAATCGTATGGTCTTGTCAATTACCTGTTTTTGGGCATAATAGGGATTTGTCCATCTGCCCTTGTCTAAATATAATAATAATAATAATAATAATAATAATAATAATAATAATAATAAT
>CAJUYG010001633.1:0-17803 GCA_910591675.1 Galerucella calmariensis | reverse complement strand
TGCAATACTTTGGGTAATTCTTTTGATCACTCGGCTAAGAGTTGATTGACCCAATCCTCTCAAATCACCACAAACTATCTATAAATAATTGATAACATGATGTAATGCAAGATATATAACTTACTACCTACTTGAAAGCTGCCACTTGCATATAATCGCAATGTTAATAAAACGGCAAATAATCTAGGAGCAGGTAATCCTCGATTGGTAATGGGTACCTGACCCTCGATAATTGGTAATATGATATTGAGCAAAACATCTTTTCTAAATCTGTTTCTTGATTTAAATTCCATGACGCTGTATATTTCCAATGGATTTTCCATATGATTGTTATATGCAGTATCATTTACTGAATTACCTGCGGAGTACACGTACTTCTAAATCCCAAATATCCATAATCCATAACTTTAAAACTGTACACTGAAAAGACAGGAATTGGCGAACGTTGTCGAATGTTTAAGGTTTTAGTACTCAACAAATATAGATTTTAATAGTAATAAAAAAAACTGCTCATTGATTTTTACACGTGACAATGTAATTCATGTATAAGAAATCGCATATGCCACAGTGCAATTGTCGCTTTGACAGCGGCAAAAGTTAGCTTTAACTTTTACAACGACAAATACAGTAGTGGTATTTTCACTTATTCACTTGTTCATCAATATCACTAGTATGAATTTCAATAACTGCGTTTTTAATAATTGTACATTAAAAAAAAATGTGTTTATTTTTAATGTTTCATAAATAAAGTTTGCATTGATATGTTTCCAAATTTCTCATTCATTAAATTGTCCTGCCGAATTACACTTGAGATTTGTATTGATATTGGGTAAATTTGTGTTGTTCAAATTCTAAACTGTTTCCTTTAGCAATTTGACTCGAATAACTGTTAACCTAAAAACACTCCACCTTTGGTGTCGTGTTTTTAATAGTTGACAGTTATTCGAGTCCAAAGTGCTAGGAAACAGTTTCTCATCAAACAACCCAAATTTACCCAATGAAATACAAACCACTTGTGCAATTATAAGTGATAATGATATTTCAAACACACTTGAAAAGTTTGCTGGAGGTACTACTGACCATCTTCCACTGTTCGCCGGCGATTCTCCAAAATATAAACTACTGCGCAGTCGTTGCTTTTCTGGCGCTTGACTCTGCATCAAAAGTATTGCATGGCGATTGGCGATCTCACGGAGAGTCGCTGGCGATAGACTATGCACACAGGTATTAATCTGTTCTCCAGTTATTTAATATTAGCTGAATACAGGCTGAAGAAGCGCTTCTCCAGCTCATCAAATATCTCATTGTTCGGCTATTTTAAAATGGATGAATATAAGCTATGAGCTGGTGAAGCTTTTCAACAGAAATCTGAACAGCTGTAGTTCAGCTATACATAACCAACATAGTATGCTTTGAATAAACCCTCCTCCAATGAAGTTGGAAGCCATTTTCCAGCTATTTTTAACAGACTGTAGAAGTACCTACTTGCTCAGCTCATTTTGATGGTACCTATCATTCTGATATACGTGGTCTGTGAACAAAACATAGATACATAAATATATACTTCTTTAGCCATTTGATATTTGCTGTGTGAGTTCCCCTGCCGGGTTTTTGCATTTGTGACATGGTACTTTCTGATGGGCTGTAACTACCCTTCACCCAACTGATCGTGTAGTCTCCTTAGTACCACTTCTGAGTGAGCGGAACTATGATTTCGAAACCCATTTCTTTTGGGTTATTTTGTAATATGTGTAGATTGGAATATCTGCGTTTGTTTTGTCTAATTTCGAACTTTGCTACTTTGTATAAAATTTTTCATACTTACATATTGAATAAAATTTGTTATACATGGTTCTGCTCCCTATATTTCCACCTTTGGTATTTCTTACGTACATACAATGTTAATAATGGAATAAATAAGTAATTTCACCAGCTTTTTCCATTTTATAGCTCATTATTTCCAGGGAAAAAAATTTGAGGCGAACAAATCTCTAACCTTTCATTCCCTTTCCAGTTAAAAGCTTCTTCTAAACAATCGTATCCATAATTCCCTTACTGAATAGAAGTCCAATTCCGAGAAAAAGATTTAAACACGTCCGAAACTCATCTAAAAAGTAAGTAATCATCTCCGAGAGTCCTAAACTATCAAATGTTTGAATGGTGTATCTACACGGAAGAGACGGATGGAGTTTAAACAAGCGGAAGATTAACTGGACTTTCCGGACTTTCTGTTCTATTTCGTTAATACCGGATAGTGGCGACGCCATGGAGTTCTATAGAGTGGAAGAGTGAATCGTATCAGCACCGTGTAAGCTTTTATTAACGATAGTGTCCCTCCGATTTCTGCATTTTCCTGGATTTTTCACACGAACAAATTAATTCGAAGCAACGAAACGAATTTAATTCGTTCCGATTAACACAGGACGGAATGAAAAAATTAAATTGTATGTTTTTAAGCGGATAATAATTGCCTTTATCAATCCATGTTTATTTTCAAGGTATTGAGATTGTGCTATATGTGTATGTGATATTGAAAGGATCTATTTGTACGCCATATCTGAATGTTGGATCAAAATGTTCACTGTTCGTTTTTGTTATCAACACAATATGGCCCGGAAGACATATTTCCATTATTCAAATATTCGCAAACAAAGAGGAATGGATAGGTACGGATTTTTTACCTTGTTTGCCAAAATTTCCAATTACTGAATTTTCCACATCCAGTTTGTTATCTACAAGCTGCGATTCGGTCTTTTTCGGAATTATTCATCATTACTAAGTATAGGCACAGAAATTTTCATCATTCGTTCGTTTAGGTTGTGCTCAACAAGTCAACATCCCAGGCACATGAACTTAATCTTAATCCTCCATAGTGTCTACTCCCATTTCAGAAGCTTCACAGGAATATTTTCATTAGTTCAAGCTGTATCTGTCTTAAAACGTCGGTTATCTGGTTGAGAATTCCTTGTTCACCTTGTCCACTGAACTATTCGTTTGTTCAACTGCCTTTCAAATTGGGGCTCCTTTTCTAGCCAGTTACAGTAATCGCATAACTACGTGATCACATTCAATTTTCATGCTACACTCTGGGAAAGTTCAATTCCACCAGCTTTAAAGAGGCTAGAAAAGTACCTTTATCTCAGCTAGCCAAGAAAATAAATTCCACGTTTCCACGCTAGCTGGCGCCCCAATTGACGGATTTAATTGAAATTGTTAATTTGATTGATATCCCACCAATAATAGCATAAAAATAATAAAATAAACACCATTAAACGTCAGTATGAGAATAAATTGTTAGTAGCTGTCAATGTCTGTAAATTCAATCATAAGTTATCGTATTTCGATGTTTGTTTGAAGATATGGAGCCTGAATCAGATGAAATAATGTAATGTGTAAGCGTTGGTGTAGGGTAAATACAATTTAATATGAAATATTACCAACAATTACGGTGGAGGATAAAAATAGTATTGAATTTCATATTTTAAAGTGAAATTATCATAAAAAGAATATTACCAACAATTATTATTCAGTGGGATGTAAAATTATGTGTAAACCATGGCAGTGAAGTGCATTTCCAAGCCTCAAGAAGCGGCAATATCTTCTTTCGGCACTTTACCGCCCAGGTATACAATATACTATTCTTTATTACATTCAACTTTCCATAAACAATTTACATACATGTTTTTGTATGTTTGCCCTCCCCGTACCAATTTGAAGCAATGTGTTACACATTTTTGGAATCAGTTCAGCAGGGGAAATTCGGAAATTGAAAAAAAGGTGAGTTGTATTGAAAAAAACACACAAAGGGGATTCACCCTGTATATTAGATTATAATTTTTGAACTATTTATAACATTGTTAAACTCTTTGAAGAGACCCACTAGACGCAAGGTCTACATCGCCGAAGACCAGCGCCGCTACTGAAGAAGGCCATACTATCCAAAAGTCAAACATCTCCTGTTATATTTCTTATTGCTCTGACAGTGTTTTTTAATCCGCTAGAAATATCGTTTTTCTACGACCGTGAGTTTTATCCCTCTTTCCCGCACTAGTGCGGGAAAGTAAAATTATGCGAGTTTTGACCTTATTAGATGGTTTTTCACTTTGGTTATAACTATTGTTACAACAGGTAAATGAATATTTACGAACTAGTCCATCAAGTAAAATCCACATCTTTTCTAGCTTTTTGTTGCATTTTTAATTTTTCGAAAATATAAAATGATGAAGATATTTTGATAAACCCTATACATTCTTTGAAATAGCCGTAAACCACCCGGGTTTAATATAAGAAGAATATATCAAACAAAATCATTTCATCTACAAATGACTTAGAACCGTTGCCCTCACCTTCATCGTCATCTTTATGTGGCCTGCAACCGATGCCATCCTCATCGACGTCATCTACTCACCAGTTAACACCAAATAACTCCACTGGACCGGTAATTTCAAGTAATTTACAGAAAGCAACAAATTGTGTCTTTAATAGTAATATTTATAATAATTAATAGTTTCTGGTCAAAGTTTTGTATATGTATGTTGAAATAAAATATCTTTGGAAAAATGGGTTGGTATACTTTTTTGTACATACGGTTGTAGAAAAAGTAATGTTCCTAACTCATGCGTAAAGTGTCTTTCCCGCCCTTGACCGCTTGCCCGAACTCCGCTCCGCGTCGTTCGTGTCAACTGCAGTCGCGTGCGGGAAAGTATCACTTTCCGCACTTGTTAGGAAAATAACTATTTTCCACAAATGTCAAAAGTTTTGCGCATTGACAACAATATGCTAAGTGACTCTTTTTCTCGGATTCTCACGTTATCATGACACCATGCGCAAAATACTTCGCGCACACTGCATGTAAATTAATGAGACTTTTGTATTACAATCTTTGGAAAAATGAAGCAAAACTCCAAATAATAATATTTACTCTCAAATGAATAACAATTAAATACTAAAATAATAATTGAATTCTTCAATATCTTTAGTTATTATTTACAATATTAACTTAACCTTACAACCACTACACGAACGAATGTTTATTCCTGAACCAGATAATTCGGGCTCAGCTCGGGATATTGGGGTTTTGGGGGCTGAAACACTACTGGTTTTTGAGGCAGAGGGTAGAGGTAATATAGTATAACTATTGTTAATATGATGACCCATATTTTTAATCCCTTTGAAGGAAAAAGCCGCCCAATGGCGTGCATAAAATTGTTTTATAAATTCGAATATTGTGAAATAATGCTTTTCAAATGTAATTCAAATTAATATAGTGGATTAAAATTAACCTGCAGAAAATTTGTAATACAATTCAAGGTGATCACATTAACATTAGTTGTACTATACCACTTTTTGTTTCTGAAATTTCACAATCTAAGATTTCATTTGACATTTGAATCTTATTATTGATAGAAACTTCCACGTATCCTTTTTGGATCTTGAATTGCCTATATGCATTTTCATATTGGCGCTTCGATTTTTCCGGTAAATAATTTAAAATTACCAAATTGGCCCCATCTGCTAAATTAAGTGGGGTACTACTTGGTTCATTGTCACTAGAAATTCCCATTGTTTTAAATAATATCTGGCACTTGAAAATTGGAGATGCGAGAACAAACGCCACTTTACAATATAAGCCACTTTGTTTATGGAAGTATAAATTCCATAGTAACTGCAAAAATTCAATTGGGAAAAACGTTTTAAGATAGCTCAACACTATATTGTTTGCATCTCGTGTGCGAACTACTTTGATGGTCTCAAATAATTCAATTCTAATTCAATTCTCGATCACCAAAGTAGCATTTCGCACACTAGATACAAAAATAATTAATAATTGATCACTTAATCGAGTTTCAGCCCAAATAAACACCAGCTGGTGAAACGAAATGTTTACGTAAAACTCTGGATTATCACCAACGAAACTTATAGAATTGATTAATTCCTAAATTGCCTCAGCTTCCAATCCTTCTTCAATCTAACCCCGTATAAGCTCACTGTTATATTCAATAAACTCCCAGTTATGGTACATAAGTTCGAGTAAATGACACATTTTCTTGATTTTTCTCGTTCTTTGGTGGCTATATAACGCACTTGGTCACATAATAAATTCCACCTTAAGGCGTGCGAAAGTAAGTAAATAGACCTAATAAAAACGGAGTGTTATTTGAGGAATAGGAAAACATTTTTTCTAATTAATTTTCGTTTTTGATTTGGATATGAAATTATTCCGAGTATCAACATCGGTGGATTCACATTTACATTACGTAATTTAGAAAGCAGAATACATATTAGGGTCGATTGTTTGTTCAACGTTCTCATGAGAAAAATTTGAGTTGGATGTTTCAAACGAGGAAGGGAAATTGGGCGTCACTTTATATTGGTATTAGTTATACATATTTTGTGTTTGGCATTGAATTTGTGATTATTTTGAATCAATTTTTGAATTTGAATACGTTTGTTTCCAGTACAATGATGTTTCATCATCTTTCGGTCAAATGATATGCCCTGGAGCAGCTGCATTCTTGCGAGATCACAGTACTCAGAAAATAGCAATTGAGACAGTTAAGTTAAACCGACCAAGTATGGGTATAGTTTTCTTTACACATATGAAGCAGTTCAATGAAAACTATCCACCCCACATAGCTCCACAGGCGTCAATTCTATTAAAAAATGAGAAAACAAGTCGAAAATTATATAAAGGGGGACGACTTTCTGCTCATATCAAGACGTTATTTTATCCTTCTTCCCCCCCAACGTCATCTCTCCCAACTTCCCAAGTGGAACAACCCAGACATTGTGGCTTTATTGGATTCTCCTCCACAAGATGGGTAAAACTCATCAGTTGGCAGTTATGGATAATCCCAATTTACTTATATGGTTGAAATAATACCCTTCTTGGTGTGCGTCATGAATTATTGTTAATCTCCTTCTATCACATTACGTAGGAAGAAATGGAAAAAGGCAGGTCTATGATTAATCACGATCAAAATATCACAATAATGAACCGTTTGAATGTTTTACAAACGTTAACCCTAATCAGTTACTTACAAAAATTTGATTGGTTGATGTTTAGATTACGCGCCAGCGCAACCTATCAATCGGGAGCTCAAAATACTATGGAGGCGTTACTTTCGTAGCGGCAATGGGTCTTACGTCTTTTTCTACTGTCATACTGACAGTTTTTGTCAGGTGTGTACTTTGTTGCTTACGGTCCATTATTATTTATTATTTATTTGAAGTGAATATTGATCTTATGTTTATATTTATCTAAATAATACAAACATATGCCTAGATACACGAAAAAACATCAGCATTTTGAAAGTTCTGAAGTATTTTCAGTAAGAAAAAGATGATGGTAATTATTGATTTCACAGCCTTTTCGAATTTGGCTCAATACGATCCTGATGATTTTATTTTTAAAATTCAAGGTTAGCTATATGTCAAAATAGCAAATAAAATAAACGACATGCCGAAAACCCGGATATACGTCACAATCTATGACGCACACCAAGAAGGGTATTATTTCAACTATAGTAGCATTCTAATTCGTAACAAATCAGCAACGCGATACCAGATTTTTAAATAATTCACTTCCACTGGTTTCCATGCAATGAAGCAATAGAGTCTTAAATGAGTTAGGTGACATTTCTGGGGCTATTTGTGGAATTTCTTGAATAACTCACATATATGTAAATCATCTATAGATGCTGACTGGGTGGCATGAACTTCTGTTTTTCACATATTCTAAAAAAAAAGTCTAGGTGGGTTAAAGCGTATGACATAGGTGACCAGCACTGGGCCTTGGGTCTACCTTTCCACGGCGCAGGAAATTATTCGTTTAAGAACCCTCTTAGATCCAGAGCGTAATGTGGAGGTGCCCCATTTTCCTGAAACGCTAGCAATGCTTTCAGCATGAAATAATCATTTTCTAGTATTTGTGTTATTTCGGGATCGATAGCTTTTATAAGTAATTGTAGATAAGACTTGCCATTCAAGTTTCCCCTCAATGAAATATGGTCCAGCAAAATAGTAACCAAAAGTTACTCATCAGCCGTGTTTGACTATGAAACACCCGAATTACGTGTGTCCAATATCTACAATTATGTCTGTTTACTCCACCATTCAATGCAAACGAACATTCGACGAAATTGCAGATATTGTCATTCACTTATCACTCCACAAAACTGTCGGTCGTGATCGCCTTCATGCAGCTCTTGGACCAATGTAACTTTGTAATAATGGAATTTGGGCTTATGTGAAATTCTGGACGCACTGCTACGATAAACACCCATTTCACTAGGCATTTGTGTAATTGACTGATCTCCATTCGCTTACAGGATGTATATAAACTACCTAATATCAATTAATTAGCTGGCTTTTACATCCCCCAGCTCAAGGCCCATTCAAAATATCAACGGGGGACTCACATGAAAAGTTAGAGCTAGTTCAATGAAACAGAAACAATTACAAGCTAGTATAAAAATAGATACATTATGGAAACATTGTTACTTTTCAACGCAAATTCGGAAATCTCTTTGGCTCCCAATCCGTGTCACTACAATTTTTTCGTCGGGTGGTACTCTATCACTCCCGATACCGCGGAACTTTCTTCCACTGGCACTACCGCACTTTCACCTGCACTCGTTGCACCCGGTTTTGGCTTGTGCTAGTCTCGAACAGCTGATCCAATTATAACTGAATCAACAATTTACGCATCAATACATTCCAACGGAAAAATACGTTGTATCGTGTGTAAATACTGCCCCCTGGCTGTTGTTACCTCAACAAGGCGAACTTTCCTATCTTTTCCATGAATTAGTTCGGTTACTCGTCGCAGTGGGCAGTTTTTTAATTTGCTTTGGTCGTTTCCTATAAGAACTACTTTCCCACCGTTATTTACCGGCCAACACGGAGCTTTCGTAAGATTTAGTTTGTCTGAATATTCCTTTTTTTCTCTTAGATCCTCTCTAAATAACTGTTAATGCACCATTTTCCTAAAAAAGGTTTTTCAGTCATTTTTCTCCAGGTCAGACACATCACTTCAGCTCAGGTCTCGTAGAAACAGCGCTGTGGTTAATGGGATTAGTTCGTTGGAGATGAAAGTGAGAGGCTGCAAATTTATAATAGATTCGAAATCACTCACCAGCATGGACAAGTCCCCATGTACACTGCAGTTTGATTAAAGTCTACACAAGTGAAGCGTTTTCGGACTGACAAAATTCGTTCCATTGTCACTATAAATAGTTTTTGTTGGTCGGCTGCGTCTGGCAAAAAAGCGTCGCAACGCTTGGATGAAATCGGCTACTGATAAAGACGTACAAAATGAACGGCCAGGAAAACTGAACAAGTGAAATGCAAATCTACAAGAAACAGTGACACACACATTGATATGTCTTCTTCGAGCCGTTCAGCAAAAACTTCAATATACGACTCCAAATATCCCATCTTCAAATTTTTTGACGGTACAGTCCAGTCCCTTCTTGACCAAATTGTGATTAAATGACAATCCTGGGTGGTCCTGTATTCAAGGTAACCTGACGTACTTAGTCGTGTTTTTTTGCATAGAGGTAATACAAATAGGGGCAACAAACCATAGGCCACTGTGTAAGTGGGACTGTTCGTCTCAGCTCCGGTGAGAGAAAAGGAGACAGACGATCAGATGTTGCTTTTACATCTCTCTCTTAGATGCTGATAAATTCGGAGCCTCTATATGTATTATCTTCATGGTTTTTTACTGTGATTAATTTTTATACAACTGTGAAGTAATTTTCCATTATTTGTAAACATGTCAGTAGCTGTTAAGATATATCCACTTATCATCCAAATAAGAGGTAATATCCAATTTACTAGTAGAAAAGTGGAAAAATAATATTAGTTTATTGCTAGTTTGAAATGATAACAAATGCTTGAGGAACGTCGTGAAGTTTAAGGGCCAATAAAGAAAGAAAACATATATGTGTTCAAGAACGTGCAGATAATCGTTCCCCAAAGAGAAAACACACAAACTGATTTCCTTCAGGTCATTTTTTCCCATTGTCTATACGTGAATCGGATCGTAATTATAGTTTATGAAGTATTTTTCAATCAAAATCACTTAAATCCAGTTGATATATTGTCGGCGAGCTTCCGATCGTAAGTCAGAAAGGGCGCTGGCCATTGGCTTCCGGTTACCTGGGCGTACATAACAGAAGGGCTAGTTAGAGTGTTTACTCCACAAGAGAGTTATAAATCAGAAAGGTTTTTACCGCGTCGGGAGTATCGCAAACTAACCGCTCCCCGGGGCAGCGATTAGTTCGATAAGCTCATCCACGTCGGCTTCCTCTCTCGCTGCTACTGCTCCTGCCTTTACCGTATCCAGCATACACACACAATCACTATGGATGAACGTTCCTCCGAATATACGACCTTCGACAACGTACGGGTTTCAGCCAAAAAAAACATCTAGTCTTTTATTTATGGGAAATACTTCGCTCTCACGCTACAAACGAGCACGTACAAAACATTGATGAGCTTTCGTAGGCTTTAAATAATGTGTAATGGAGAATAAGTGAAATCCTATATCTTGTATCTACACGCTACTCAATTTTATTTTCATACCTTTGATATTTTTAAAAGTGAGTATAAAGCGACTAATATGTCACATAATTACATTCGAATCAAGTTTAGGCTCGGACAGCGAAAAATCAATAGACATAGGTTAGTTATAATATAGATATGAGATAGATAGTTTCAAAACTTCATCAAAAGAATCGACATTATTAGAAATAAGTTATAACATTCAACTATTCATGATCATAGATCGGAGTGGAGTTCGTGCTAAAACCGGTCATTCACAATTAGTCCAGTGAATGAAGGAGGAAAAAAAGGCAAAGTTAACATTAATGACGCCCTGTTTTCATCTTCCGGTTGAAAGTTGCATTTGGTACATCATTAAACATGAGACAAAGTTCTGCATGAAAACGCGTGCGAGGGCGGAGAAAATGGCCTAAAATATGGCAGTTAGAGATTTTCGGTTCAGATAAAAATTGAAGTTCAGGTCATTTTCTACAAAAATGGTCCCCATGATTTTTTTCGCAACATTAATATTTTCTGCAAAAAAATCGGGTTGAAATACCGGAAATTTTGAGACTTGTGAAATATGCAAGTTTTGTACAAAATTTGAGCTGGGGGGTGTAGGAAATCCATTATTTTCAATATTTTGGATTGTGGAAACCAATAGTAGATGGCGCCACCACATTTTACAGATTGGGAAAATCCTCGGTGCCATAAATGAGAAACCCTGTAACCAGACACTTTTGATGGATATTCATCTTTCCGAGGGTCTTGTTTTCCTCTCAGATGAGGCCTCAAGATATGCTTATTAGGAAAACGGGCTATAAGATTAATTCTAGCGAGATGGACTTCACCAGTGGACCTGAATCTAGCAACAATCAGCTTTGCACATGTGGCAAAAAACTGAAGTTCATTAGGCTTTTGGTAAGGAAAACTGAAAATGCCTCAAAAGTGAAGAATATTTACCCATAATACTCAGCAACAATTTCTTGCAGATTCTTCGCAAATTTTTGCAAATTTTTTTGCAACCAGACTGATTGAGGTTTTTGGAATAACGAGTTATAAACGTTCTCCATGTTTCATTTATTATAGAAAAATATATTTTTATTTATTTATTTATTTATCAACGGGACAACCTAATATAATGATACAAGAATAATACATTATAGACTAAAATATTACATAGAAAATTTTTAACAAAAGTACAAGAGATTCGCGGGTTAATTGTCCGTGAATTGATGAAAAAAGTATATAAAAATACATTGCAATTATGACATAAATCTGTTCGTCACCAGTCATCATCTGATTCTTGGTCAAGAACTTCTTTTGGGTCTAGAGCTCCCTCTAGCTCTACCCCGTCAACAACTTCTTCTGAGTCTACAGTTTCCTCTAATTCTACCTCTTGAGATGACATATTATCGCTGTCTTTATAATTCCAACACTGGCGTGACTCACACGAACCACAAATAGATGAGCAGACGACACGAGCGCCACGTAGAGCACACGCGCGGCGAACGACGGAGGAACGAGAGTAATAAATTATAGCATATACATTTAGATATACTGGTTTTTCCCCGGGGTATCAAAGGTATGACTTATATACATCGATGGAAAGGTGGTAATTCCCCCATTGCACTAGTTAAGGTGTTAAAATGTTGGAAATAAAGAGCAGGGAGGAAAAAACCACCAAAAAAAGTGCGTTTCTTAACTCAATTCACAGGGTATGATAGCAGCAAAATTCCCCCTTCACCTGAATTTCGAATCATGAGAAAATATGCATTTTTCACAAAGTTATTGAATAATTTGTCTCCCGCTGATGTGTAAATACACTTACTGTGCTCTCCGGCATACAGCACAGAAGCTCATTATTCAAGGTGCGCTTGGTGCCGTTTTTCTCGAAACCGGTGAAATTTTCGAGGAAAATTAATGGGACTATTTTTGTAGAAAATTAACTGAACTTTAAGTTTTATCTAAACCAAAAATCTCTAACTGCCATATTTTAGGAGATATTGACTGAATACCTATTTTTCTGGTCTTTTGGGGCCATTTTCTCCGCCCTCGCACGCGTTTTCATGCAGAACTTTGTCTCATGTTTAATGAGGTACCAAATGCAACTTCCAACCGGAAGATGAAAATAGGGCGTAATTTATGTTAACTTTTTTCCTCTATTCACTGGAATAAATGTGCAAATGCTCGTAACCTCAATTCAATATAGGTACTCATAATTACTATGAGCTGAATTAGTAAGCTAGTGAGCTACAATTTATACCGACGCCGTAGGCGGAGGTCTGTTGCCTACAAGCAACAAGCTTGAGAAAGTTGTCATAAAATTTTTGAGCATTTATCAATGTCCGAGGGTTATTCCTCATTTTATATCATATGAACAATCTCAGCCAATCATGTCAACATTACACTGATAACAGACCATGGGCTGTTTTCACGTTGCTATGGACACATATCTATTGATTTCTTTCGATTTTGAAGTTTCAAATATTTATTATTATTTGGAAATGTCACGATTTGGTTGTAGTTCTATAATTGGTAAAAAATTTCCAGTAGTAATAACCCAAGGACATTGATAATTGTACGAAAAAATTTTATGACAGATATCTAAAGCTTGTTGCTTGGAAACAGACTGACGCCGTAGGCGGAGGTCTGTTGCCTACAAGCAACAAGCTTAAGAAAGTTGTCATGAAATTTTTGAGCATTTATCAATGACCGAGGGTTATTCGGATAGAAAAATTTTTATCAATTATAAAATTACAACCAAATCGCGACATTTCCAAATATTGAATATCTATTTGAGACTTCAAAATCGAAATAAATCAATAGGTATGTGTCCATAGCAACGTGAAAACAGCCCATGGTCTGTTATCAGTAGTAATAACCCAAGGACATTGATAATTGTTCGAAAAAATCTTATGACAGATTTCGAAAGCTTGTTGCTTGGAAACAGACCGACGCCGTAGGCGGAGGTCTGTTGCCTAGAAGCAACAAGCTTGAGAAAGTTGTCATAAAATTTTTGAGCATTTATCAATGGTCCGAGGGTTATTCGGATAGAAAATTTTTTGTTTCAGTATTACAACCAAATCGTGACATTTCGAAATATTAAATATTCGAAACTTCAAAATCGAAATAAATCAATATGTATCCATAGTAACGTGTCAAAATTGCCCATGGTCTGTTTTCAGTGTAATGTTGACATGATTGGCTGAGATTGTTCATATGATATAAAATGAGGAAATTTGATTGGTTTTTGGAATTGTCAAAAAATTTCCAGTTTAATGTTGACATGATTGGGTGAAATTGTTCATATGATAAAAAATAAGGAAATTTTATTGGTTCTTGGAACTGTCAAAAAATTTTCAGTATAATGTTGTTCTGATCGGATGACCTGAGATTAACTGATTTCATTGGATTTCTACTACTTAAAGCAAAAAATTCTCGACAATAGTAAATTGTTCACTGGGTAGGAGAAGTCTAACATTCCCGGATGACTGCGAATATAGCAGCACAGAATGTGGCTTTTCCGCGGAAAAACATACTATTTTTAAAAAAGTTAATAAGAAATCTTAACTTTCCAAGAAATTTTGTCTGGATGAATGTCAAAATTTTCTAGCGATTTGCGAAGAAATAGTTTTATGATACAGATTGATCAAGTACACTCAAATTCTTCCCCAATTGTAAGAATTGGATTCTTCGCTTAAAAACTACATCCCGTGAAAAAGGCCAAAAGTGGTGAAATAGCAGCGTATACTGATTATATTTTT
Organism: Galerucella calmariensis; assembly: GCA_910591675.1. Taxonomy (NCBI): domain Eukaryota; kingdom Metazoa; phylum Arthropoda; class Insecta; order Coleoptera; family Chrysomelidae; genus Galerucella; species Galerucella calmariensis. The sequence continues at coordinate 3,488 of CAJUYG010001633.1, read as the reverse complement.
TTTATTGGTGAACCATTTTACCTATTTAAAGCACGCCTCAGCGTGTTTAAATCGAATTTTTTAGCACGCGCGTGTTTTAAAGTTACCGTGGCAACATCAACAACTCGAGAAACGAAGTCTAAATCTATGGTCTAAATCATGTCAAAATGTCAATTTTTTTATTATCGATCTGACAGGAGTAGTTTGTAACGTCAAAACTTTTATTCGAACGATATTTAACAATGTCAAATTTATAAATTAAAATGAAAAGTGCCGTTGGTATTGTTTGAAATATTAATATTTCAATTTTTCAAATCTTAGGAAATGGTATTTAAATTAATACTATTGACATTCACAGAACTCAATAAGGTTGAACTTCCATCATATACGTCACGAATTCAACCATTTGACATTTAGTTGACGTTTCCATCTATTTCCATTTCTTGTTGTTGTTGTAGTTATAGACCGGTATTTATAATTTCAAAGTGCACCAATAAAAAAAAATATCGTAAAGTATTCGTGGATAACTGGTCTTTAAAACACTTGCTCTATTTCGAGCACTCCGGCTTCGCCGTCGTGCTCCAAAAATCGCACGTGTTTTGAAGACCTTAATATCCACTTATACTTTAATATACTATTATCGCCCGGAGGGTAGCTAGTATTGAATTATACCAATATATTTCCAAACCATCTCCTTATTTTGAAATTGTCGCTTTATGAAGTGACCTGGAGCTATTCTTATGTTATTTTCTCAAGGATAACCTAATTAATTTGTGATTGATGATATACTGTGAATATATAATCTCAAAGCACTTCTATCACTTAGTGGTGTAGTGGTGTAGACAGCTACGCATCTGTCACGAATTTTTCTCACTCTTTTCTATTTTGAGTTAAATCCTTCGCTCCTATCCAGCTTTTTCCTCTTCTATCCAATAATCCAGCTATTACCACATTCCGAGTTTCTCTTGATCTGCCCCTTTTTTATTTTCTCCAATTCTTGCTTTCCATATTCTCTTCACTGGTTTTCATTTATCCATACGTTGATTTAAAAAAAAAACCTGATGAAACAGTTTCACGCTTAAATCAACTTTTTCCATTTTGAATCATAAAGTCGGCATTATTATTGTTACTGTCAATATTCACCTATCGTTTCTGAACTTATCGGAACTGAGGCAAAATGGAATGGAAGTATCACTTCCTTTAACAGTATCTGGAATTGATTCAGTGGTAGTATTATCAATTGTCCGTGTTTCCAAGACTCGCGGCTGCACCAGACTGGCTTTGAATGATGTATACATCAATATATTCAAATACTTATTGGTTTCCAGAGCATCTTCATATTGAAAAAATGTTAAACAAGGATTAGCCTGTTTTATTGTTTATCCTGCTGGTCCTCAAAAGTCTATTGCGTTTGTTCGAGTGAGATATTCAGTAGTTATACCCCTAGGGTCTTGATAATACCGAGATAATTTTGTCATAGAGAATGCTGAAAGCGTGTTGCTTGATAATAGCCCAAGGCCGCAGGCCTTGGGCTTTTATCAAGCAACACGCTTGAAGGAATCTCTACGACAAAATTTGGAGTATTCATCAAGACCCGAGGAGTATTCGATAAGATAATTTTTTACTTTGTAGATATCAAAAAATTGATTGTAAATCTGATGTTTAATAATTTATTAGTTATAATCAAACATATTATTCATTTTCATTCAAAACTACAGTTGTGAAAAGTACAATTGGTAAATTAATTAAATCGTTAGATGCCATATCAAATTATTCGCGACATTTTTAATCCAGTTGTCAGTTTGACTTTTAATTAATTTTTAATAAAAAGTAAACACCAAACTGAAAACACCACATGTAGGGTATTATCGCTGTAATACAGCGGTGATTGGACGAAATTAAATTTGACACATGATTTGAAATTAAGTAATTTGATTGGTTACTATATTCAGTAAAAAATTATCGATAATAATACAACAAGTGTGTTAATGATTATCGAAATACAAATTTCTTCGATTTTGAGAAACAAATTGTTTGAAAACAGCACGAGCGCGTAAGCGCGAGTGTGGTTTCCTAAAACAACAATTTGTTTCGAAAAAGAGAAGAAATTTTCGATAATCATTAATTACACGAGTTGTATTTGTCAAGATAATTTTTTACTGAATATAGTAACCAATCAAATTACTTAATTTTAAGTCATGTGTCAAATTTCATCCAATCACCGCTGTATTACAGCGATAATACCCTACATGTGGTGTTTCCAGTTTGGTGTTTACTTTCTATTAAACATTAATTAAACGTCAAACTGACAACTGGATTAAAAATGTCGCGAAGGTTAATTATTGCATCTAACGATTCAATTAATTTACCAATTGTACTTTTCACAACTGTAGTTTCAAATAAAAATGAATACTATTTGATTAAAATTGATAAAGTTTGTATTGAAAATTATTAAACATCAGATTGGCAATCAATTTTTTGAAAGCTACAAAGTAAAAAATTATCTTATCGAATACTCCTCGGGTCTTGATAAATACTCAAAATTTTGTCGTAGAGAATCCTTCAAGCGTGTTGCTCAAAGATAATAGCCCTCGGCCCGCGGCCTTGGGCTATTATCAAGCAACACGCTTTCAGCATTCTCTATGACAAAATTATCTCGGTATTATCAAGACCCTAGGGGTATTACTACTGATTATTTCTTGATACAATGATTCTGACGTTTCTTTAATAATTTGACATTTTCTGTCAGTCACTAGATTTTTAATATCGAATAAAACAACTAATGACAACGCGAAATACACAGATAGGAAAATTGCATGTATCCAATCAGGTGCCGAAATACAAAATCGAAAACATGGTGTTTTCAGATATCAATCCTCATATTTAAACAAATCGAAGGCGCGTATTTTGTATAGAGTGAAATAATCCTTACAATTCATGTTGCATGACAAACATTATTTTTCTTCAAACACTTGATGAATTTTGTCCCATTACGCTGTTCACATAGCAATAAGTCAATGAAGCACACCAGATTACAAAGATGACTGGTTCTTGTGAAAATCGGACAATGCACTAATACGTGTTTCACACTTGTTTGTACCTCACACGCTGCGCATATTAGATAATCTGTGTTGAAAACACACAGGTGGATATAGCGGGTATCATCTAAAGTAGGCAGTAGCGTTACATCTACCGTTAATGAAAAATATTGGATTTTTGATTCCTACCTTGCAATTTCCAAAATATTTGAGAGGTATACAACTAGTCCTATTTTGAAGTTCAGCACTGCAAAAAATGGTCAAATTCTCAAGATCTATTCAAATTAAATCATAGTTTTGATGATTGTGAATATATATTTTCTGGAACTATAATAATTAGTCCGGTCTATTTACACATTCAAGGTTACATAAATTCCCAACCAGCTGAAAATTGGCATAGTTGTTCTAAATATCATTATAAAGGAAACCTCAAAAGTCCTCATCGATCCGAGGTGTGCTAAAAATTTGGCA
>CAJUYG010001632.1:28968-50835 GCA_910591675.1 Galerucella calmariensis | reverse complement strand
TTAGATGAACGGTGACGCTTATGGTTTACTACCTGACTAGCATCTGTTACCTTTTCGCGTGCTGTCAGATAATAAGAAACAGACTATAGCAATAAATTATTTAAAACGGCACTTATACGTATACAGGAAATATCTCGCATATTTGACAAGATCATTAATAAATAAAAAATCTTCATTGAATGACATTAAAGTACTCCTAATAATTTATAAAACATTGTTTCACATTTGACAGCCTTGTAGTATTTTATGATTTAGATGATCTCATATAACGTATTCGTGAAGCATGTCGTAGCGTTACACCAGCTATGATTCAGGACAAGAAAGATTTTTACACGTTTTGCAGCTTGCATGGATTCTGTAGGAAATAGTCTTGAACACTTGTTGTGTTCGTTTTTTAAATTGCATCAGAAATATTATTATTAATTGAAGTATGTGCTATCGTTGTATTCCAAATAGAACGACACGCAATTTTCAATGACAATATACAATATACATTTGAATATACATTTAATGATCTTGTCAAAAAAGCGAGATATTGATTGGGACAACCGGTATAAAGTCTTCATAGCCTGATGGTTTACGGCTTTAACTTGGTAAAGTACTGAATTTTGGGCATGGTTTCGAATCCGGAAAATTTGTATTCAATATATTTTGTCGTTTGTATGAATAATCTTCAATATAATAATTGTGTCATGTGACCTTTTCATTATCCACAAGCCTTATATACTAATGAATAATGTACGTCATTATACTTAAAGAAGCACACGTAAAATGTTAAAATTATCAAATAGTCGTGGACAAACCCTATTATTTTTCACGGGGTGAAATGCATTTTTGTATCCTTTCGAACCAATTCTGCAAACAGTTATTCCACTACATTAAAAAAAAGAATTTTTGAAGGCATTGATTGCATTTTCTAGGGACTGGAAATTTTGACCACGCAGATCATACTAAAGTTTTGGAAGTAAAAAACGTCGTTAGGACTTAGATCGGAATTGTATGAAGGCACAATTACTTTCAGTGGGGTTGGTTTTTAGAAGCTCAGCTATATATTAATCCCGCTAAACAAATCGATATGTACTCGTACTAATCAGGCAGCAACAGTTTTTTGATTTTGCAAAAGAATGGAAACACTTCCAGAAGGGAAAGTTTCATCAATTTTGATACAACTTGAAACACACAAACAACCAAATAGTGATTATTTTCGGGTTCATAAGAGTAAATCCAGTATTCGTGACCGATGACAATACTGTATTGTATATATTTTTTGAGTTTCTTGCGTTAAACCGAGTTAGATTTTTTTGGAACCAAATAGCTCTAATTGCTCTCTGTTCTTCCGTCAACAGATGGAATGGTATCCAAGGAGAAGCAGCTTACGTACCTCATCGACGTTTTCCATGGTAACTGCCGTTGTTTATGATCAAATCCCTTTTTATCTTGAGAACAAATTAACTTCTTCTAAACCTAATAGTTATTTCAAGAATTGTAATAAATTCTCGCAAAAAAATTTAATAATAATAAAAATTTTTGCTTCCAGGGTGGGGCAGCTGATCCCCCGCCTCTCGCTGAGTACGTCCCTGCGCCTGCTAGCTACCTTAGGGACAGCAATTGAGAATTCTCGTAAATAGAAAAGTTGTAGTCTCTTCACAACGAAGCCATTTACATAAATTCCTAAATGTTAGGATCCTAAATGCAAAATTCCTATCTAAAGTAAAAAAAGGGACCAAAAAATAGATAATTCAATAAAAAACGAGATTAAAGATTTTAGATTTGCAAAAATTATTCTAGAACATTGATGGAAAACAATTTAGGAACGGTCCTGCCATATGAGGCCGAAAAAAACTTCCTCGTGGTGAATATTTGCTATAATTAGGTGCTACGATGATAAACATGTTTGAATTATTCAAATGACGCAAGTGAAAAGCTAACAAGTCAACTTGTCTGTCCACATACAAGATATCTACATTTTCTTATCATGTTTGTGCAAATTAAAAAACTACTCAAGTGATAAACATAGATAATTGGTTTTTCTTTTTAATAAAATGTTAACGAATAGAAAATTGAATATGTCATCCGTCATCCAATTATAATCAGAAATAGAATGATTTGTTATCGCGAAAATCGTGTCAAGGAAATGCGTACAGAGTACCTAACATTAGAATAAAATAACTCAATTGATTTTCATTCAATAATATACCTACTTAATTTTTCAATTTACAGAAAACCAAGACATATTGATTTGATTTGACGATACCAATGATACCATATAATTCCAATTATTATCCCATGTCACATAAATTAGCATCTTATCATTCAATTATACATAGAGCAATTTCAGTTTCTATGAGCGAATATAATTTTGCTAAAAAAAATTAATAAAATTAAACAAATAGTCATCGGTTATCCATTATATGTAATAAATTAATTAATTGATAAAAAAGAGTAAAAAAGTGACAATACAGCTAATGTTTCCTGAAAAAACTAAAGAAATAGAAAATTTCAAAACCATCACATGTGCTTGTAATATTTTTAGTAATAATATTTTAAAGTTAATATCTTTAGCAACAAATATAACAATTTCGTTTTAAACAGAAAGAAAAAAATTGTAAAATATAAGAACAAAAATATCCATCTATTAAAAACACTTTAATATCCATCATTTAATGCTGTCAATATTGGTCAAACTAGTCGAAATCAGTATCTATCCGAACTACCGGATTTTTCATGAAGTATCCACTACTAGAGATGGGTGCGTGGGATAAAGAAAATGTTAAAAAGTCTTTTGGGGCCCACTCGTGAGGACTTTGGGAGTTAGATGAATCCAACTAACCTACATAACGTGATCGTTGATGATTTTGTTCGGTTTCATTGCTTCCGCTTGCTGTTAAAACACCGGCCTAACAAATTGACCATTGCGGAGGCACCCTCTGCAGAATTTGTGATTCTGATGGCACAGAAGTGTGGCAGACCTCCTCATCAAGACATTTGCTATTATTACGAGATTTATAGTGCTAGGAGGCAAAATGTTATGCTCAGGACGCAACTACAAGACGCCACCACCGCCAAGCCGGAGGGCCTGCACAGTTTTAACCCAACACGATCTCTTAGTTATCATTAAGACTACAACATATAAAAAAAATCGAAAATCGTACGAGAGCCAGGATTACCTATAAAATGGTGCAGGGTCCTTTGATAAATAAAATCATCAGGATCGTATGCAGCCAAATTCGAAAAGGCTATGAGATTAATAATTACCAGCTTCTTTTTCTAACTGAAAATACTTGAGAACTTTTAAAATGCTGATGTTTTTCCCTGTATCTAAGCATATTTTTGGATTATTTAAATAGATATATAATATTCACTGTTCATAAATAATAATTGACCGTAAACAACAAGTACAGACCTGACGAGAACTGTCAGTAGGACATTAGAAAACGACGTAAGACACATTGCCGCTACGTAAGGTATGTCTGCATCCTATTTTGACTGATGTAATTTCTCCCTATTGATATGTCGCGCTTGCGCGTAATCTGAGCGTCAACTAATCAAATTTTTCAAGTCAAAGATTAGGGTTAACGTTTGTAATACATTCAAGCGGTTCATTATTGTGATATTTTGATTAGGAATCAAGATTAAAAACAACAACCAAATTTCCTTGAAGATTTAGAAATTAGGAGATACTCAAGACATCCATAATATGAAGCCATCAATGAACAGATAAATCTAGGGAGATCTAGGGAATCAAATATTACGTTAACCGTTTGTAATACATTTTTTGCGCGATCGATCTTTTTTGTTTATTTACAGCATCGGTTGTCAGGTCAGTAAGTTGTGTTTACTGGTTTCTAAGTCTAACACGTCGGTAAGTGATGATTTACTTACCGTTCAGACGTCGGTAAGTAAACTACGTCTTAGCCCTACATACATTTAAGTGGTCCTAAATAATATATTACTTCATCCATGACACAAAAGAAACAAAAAAAATAAGAAGATTGATATTTTTTAATGAACAGAATCGAACAGAACAATATAAAAAGTAATAAATAGCATGAAAACAATTTCACCAAAATGCAAATTATATTCTAAACTGATCGAGAAGTATAAATGTCACTTTTGACATTTCGTTCATTTCGAAGAAATTTAAATTATTTTATTCGAAATTCGAATATTTCAATACGATCGCGCAAAAAATGGTATAAGTATTTCGAACGACGGTTTATGATTGTGATATTTTTATTAGGATTAATCACAGACCTGCTTTTTTCCATTTCTTCCAACGTTATGTGTTAGAAGGATATTAAAAATCGATGACGCCCACTACATATTTGTGAAGATTTCCTTGAAAAATTAGAAATTAGGAGAGACTCAAGAGACAAACAATATGAAGCCATCAATGAACAGATAAATCTAGGGAGCTCTCCATTATTAAACTGTTTTCTCAAGTAAAAATTGTAAAGATGAGCAGATATTTATAGTTGTCCTTGGTTTCCTATATCATTGCAGTTATACTGATCTTGGGAAATAGTATATAGTGCAACGAGTGGAAAAAGTAATTTCCCACTTGTTACACACTATACTTTTTCTACATCTGCACAAATTTAAAGAATACAAGTAAAGTAACTTAATACTTATTTATTTGTATGGTTAGTCATACAAAATAACACTAAAGTATCCTATCTGTAAAGTTTAAAACTTTATTAGTAGATATTCCTTATCTGGAACTTTATTTAAAAATGTCTGCAATTCATCTGCTGGGATTTTTATCAAAACACGATTGAAACTATACCTTTTAGAAATTGAAAACTGCTAATATAATCCGACAGTTTTGTGACAACTAAGTAGGTAATTAAAGATGACAGTAACCTACTAAGTTTTTGTCGATTTTATTTAATTCTCCATATAAATGTATGTGGCGTGGGCTGAGTGCCGTGAGAAATAACATTTCTCACAGTATTAGCAATATTTGGTTTTGATATTAAGTAAGGTATGTGAAATACGTCACTTTTCATAGCAGTTGTAGATTAAAATATATCCAGGATATCTCCGTATAGGGATAATAATATACCTATGCTGAAATATTTGTGATATCATATCTTCTTTTTTCTATTCACATATTATTTCAAGTCACACACAAGATAGGTCTATCCAAAATATTACACATCAGTATAACATATTGATCCCATAATTTAAATTATTTATTGGAACTTTAGTTCTTTACGTCAGGTTAGGTTTGAGCGACCGAGGGTCGCGACGCAAAAGATCTGACCTTTACGTTACGTTATGTTACGTTGCTTCGTTATGTGCCTTGCTTGTGTGCGTGTGGTCTCTCCTGAGTCTCTCTCTCGTTTACGAAGTAGCGATTCATATGCTTCGGCCGGGATTCGAACCCGGGCCGCCCGTGTGGAAGGCGAGCATTCTACCACTGAACCACCGATGCTACATTAAAATTCTATGCAAAGCTGGTATTCGCAGTGCTGGTGATCTACTTGAATTTGTTTGGATAAATTTTTACTATTATTTCCATAATTTTTTTTGCGCGATTGATCTTTTTTGTTTATTTACAGCATCAGTTGTCAGGACGGTAGGTTGTGTTTACTGGTTTCTAAGTTTAACACGTCGGTAAGTGATTTACTTACCGTTTAAACGTCGAAATAGTATATTAAGTATCAAGAACGGTAAGGGTTGTTTGGTTGTTTGACAGCAATGTTTGGAGGCTGAGCGTAGCGAAGCCTCCAATTTGGCTGGAGACCGGTATCACCCTTAACGTTCGAAATGCTTATACCATTTTTTGCGCGATCGTTTTGAAATATTCGAATTTCGAATAAAATAATTTAAATTTCTTCGAAATGAACGAAATGTCAAAAGTGACATTTATACTTCTCGATCAGTTTAAAATATAATTCGCATTTTGGTGAAATTGTTTTCATGCTATTTATTACTTTTTATATTGTTCTGTTCGATTCTGTTCATTAAAAAATATCAATCTTCGAATTTTTTTTTTCTTTTGTGTAATGAATGAAGTAATATATTATTTAGGACCACTTAAATGTATGTAGGTAGGGCTAAGACGTAGTTCACTTACTGACGTCTGAACGGTAAGTAAATCACTTACCGACGTGTTAGACTTAGAAACCAGTAAACACAACTTACCGTCCTGACAACCGATGCTGTAAATAAACAAAAAAGATCGATCGCGCAAAAAGTAATAAATAGCCTATAAAAACAATTTCACCAAAATGCAAAATATATTTTAAACTGATCGAGAAGTATAAATGTCACTTTTGACATTTCGTTCATATCGAAGAAATTTAAATTATTTTATTCAGAATTTATTTCAATACGATCGCGCAAAAAATGGTGTAAGCATCTCGAACGTTAAGGGAAATTACAACGTTTGCATGTAGATTCCTCGAAGTTCGAAGCTCAATCGTTCAAGTGCGATATGGACAATCCACACGAGTCGAACAGCAAATTTTTCCTACGACCCCCTTAAGAAAAAATCTAGAAAATAAAAATGTCTATAAACTGTAATATAGCTTCAAATTAAAAAATTAACATATCAATTTTATGTTTCCACTAATTTTTTTGTGGTAAACGTACAGTTTTTGAATGTCCAATTTGTATAATGCTACGGTTTCCTTTTTTAAATATACGATGCTGTTATACGTAGATGTTGCCAGTCGGACTCCCTCTTGAAGGGCACCGTACCATTATATATAATAATTAATATTCTGCTAAATATTTCAAACATCTACCTATTGTCGTTATTAATAGCAAGCAGAATAATTATTTGAAAATAAAATTAGCAATTAAAAAAAAAACTTCTTCACGGGGAATCGCACCCGGGTCTACCGCGCGAGAGTCTGGTTTTTTTACTACTCGACCACCGAGGAATATGCAAATTGTTTATCTATAACGTCAGATGTATTACATAATTTTTAAATACCCATTTTATTCTGTTAAGTCTAAAAGTATAACTTCACGCACTTGTATCATAAATAACTATTGTGCCAATCTACTTAATGATAAGATTTTTATTTTTATTTATAATTAATACTACTGTATATTTTTGATAAATGAAGTTTCATCCAGAGTAAAATAAATTCTTATATTAATATAATAATATGTGTATTTATTTATTGATTCAAAAATTTTTTGCTTAAAACGAACTTAAGTTCCTACCTAGTGTCCCGCGACACGTTCTACCTTTTTTATTAAATATTGGAATTTAATAAGAAATATTTAGTTTAATTTATAACATCAACATGAGTAGACTCCTTTTTACGTAAGTAGAAGCCACTTGAAGTTGCAATCGTATGCGCGAGCTTGTTGTCAAAACCAGTGCCATATTATAAAATTGACATTCAACTTCAAATCAGTACCGTGAAGTTATTACATTTTGTAGGTTTACATAAAATAAAAATATTAAAAATGTATTTATCGTATGTATAGTTTAAATAAAACATATTTGGGAAATATTTTATACTTTCTATTAACGATTGGCAATGTTCGTTTGTCGTTACGAGTCGACATAGATAAACAAGTTCGCATTTTGATTTCTGCGCAAGACAGTTGGCAAACTTCACGTGGCTTCTTCTTATGTGAAACGGAGTCTAGATTCCACAAAGTAAGGGCTTCAACAATGGTTGACATTATTTTCGTTTGATATCAACTTGTTTCAAGATTCGTGAGTATGTACGTTCGATTTTAAAATCAAAAAAATACGATATATATGTTTGTAACCACTATCCGCATTCTATTAAGGAACGAGGTGAAGGGTAACCTCTTTCAAAAATTTGTTTTCTGATTTTAGTATCTTTGATTTCTAATAATTTTATAAGAGGATCCATAAAATAAAATTAATTTGGGGAGTGTTCCATTATCTTGAAAGCTTAGGAACCCCTGATAGTCGCGTCATTATACGCGAAAAAAAATTTTTTTTCGGGCAGCACCGATCGGAATGCGGTTTTCGGCATTCGCTTGCAAAAATTATTTGTTAAAAAGTTACCTAGTTTTCATTTGTCCAAAATCAGAAATTGCATTGGTGCAGCCAAAAATGCATTCGAAAAATGCATTTTTTGAGACGCCCTTCGGACAAATTAATAACTTTGTAAGAAAGAGTCAGAACTGACCCAGAATGGGTACTCGGGGGTTTTCGCGCTGAATTCAAATATGGCATCGGCGAACACCCCCCGCACACCTGGTGCGCCCCAACCTAGACGTAGACGTCCTCTCCGAGAATTTTCCTGACAAGAGTGTCAAAAACAACCCAAAAATCATTGTGGGGGAGTTTTATGGGTCGCTAATGCAGAATTTGACGTTGAAAACGATCCCCCGAGCACCTGGTGCACTGCAACCTGGACCTGAATGTCTTCTCCGAGGTTTTTCCAGACACATTCGAAAAAGACCTCGAAAAAGACGAACCGAAAATCGTTAAGGGGGGTTTTTTGTGTCGCTAAAGCAGAATTTGACATCGAAAACGATCCCCCAGGTTTGGAGATCTAGCCGGAGATTATTCTCGTCATTCATACAGGAATGGATGAACTTTTTCGAGGGCCCCAGGGGGAGTTAAGCATGGATGAATGTATCAAATTATGAGACGATTTCGCAGAGTTTTTTGCGGTTGTATCTGTAAAACCATCGGAGAAGACATTCAGGTCCAGGTTACGGTGCACCAGGTGCTCGGGGGATCGTTTTCGATGTCAAATTCTGCTTTAGCGACCCAAAAAACCCCCCTTAACGATTTTCGGTTCGTCTTTTTCGAATGTGTCTGAAAAAGCCTAGGAGAAGATGTTCACGTCCAGGTTGTAGTGCACCAGGTTCTCGGGGGATCGTTTTCAACGTCAAATTCTGCTTTAGCGACCCATAAAACTCCCCCACAATGATTTTTGGGTTGTTTTTGACACTTTTGTCAGGAAAATTCTCGGAGAGGACGTCTACGTCTAGGTTGGGGCGCACCAGGTGTGCGGGGGGTGTTCGCCGATGCCATATTTGAATTCAGCGACCCAAAAAACCCCCGGGCGCCAAGTGTTTTTCCTTCCCCGCACGAATTCTGGGAGTGTTCCACGGAGATGACGTTCGTCGGCTTTCCTGAGCCCCAGGTGGTCAGGGTGTCAATTTGAACATCATAATCGTGATCAGCGACCTCGAAAACCCCCGAGTACCCATTCTGGGCCAGTTCTGAACGGGCGTCTCAAAAAATGCAATTTTCGAATGCATTTTTGGCTGCAACAATGCAATTTCTGATTTTGGACAAATGAAAACTAGGTAACTTTTTTACAAATAATTTTTGCAAGCGAATGCCGAAAACCGCATTCCGATCAGTGCTGCCCGAAAAAAATTTTTTTCAGGCCTCATTTCGCGTATAATGACGCGACTATGAAAAGACTTAACAAATCTATTAATTCATCGTGATTGAATAATATTATTCTAAGACTTATTTATAGTATGTATGTATGTATGTATTTTGGGGTGACATTCACTAAGACCTAAAAGATCTATTATGCCCCCTTGCCCTTACTTCTACTCAGTTTCTGAGGAGAGTCTCAGAACCTAGTAGTTCCTTTAGTCCTATTTCCCGGAGAAATTTTAGGATGTCTGCAGGCTTCAACTTAGGCAAATGTTCCTCTTCTATCCAGTAATCTCCTAGGTGCTGTGCTCTAGGATTCTGAAGTGCTGTGCAGTTGGAAAGTATGTGGATGGAGGTTTCTTCTTCCATTCCACAAAATCTGCATTCTTCTTCCTTCACTATTTTGAGCTTTTTCAGGTGCCCATTCAGGCGACAATGTCCCGTTAGGATCCCTGTTAAAACTCGTAGCGCAGTTTTACTTTGACTTATGCATTATTTTGATCTTAACAGGTTGTAGTCACCCAGAAGAGTCTTTGATTGTATAAGCCCTACTAGATCTTCCCAATGGTCAGATCTTCTCTTTTTCTCGGCTTTACTCATTTCTTCCAATATTACATTGGGGCTGATTCCGCAAAAGGGTTCAGGCCCCCAGAAAGGTATTTCAGTCCCCCTCTTTGCTAGTTCATCTGCTATTTCATTTCAGTGTGTCCTGGAATCCATAGTAAGGGAGTATATTGTTCTCGCCTAATTCATTGAGTTTGTCTAGGCATTCCCACACCATTTTGGAACTGATTACACAAGAGCTTCTTGACTATCCGACATTATGATAATCCTTTGTCTTCTGTATTCTTTATCAATATTGAACTGGGCTCACTTTCTTATGGCGTGGATTTCCGCTTGAAAGATACTTGGGGTTTTTCCAAAGCTTTCAGAGTGTTTGGTTCCTGGCCCGAACACTCCTATGCCAGTTCCTTCTATTGCTTTTGAGCCGTCTGTGTACCAAGTCTAGTGATGGTATTTGGATCCCATTCCTTCTTGTTGCTCAATTCCGTAACGAATTTCTTTGAAAAGTTATACTTTTTCATCATACCGTCTTGTGGCATGTCCCAGGTTGTCTGATTTCTAAGAAGTGAGGAGGTGTTTTTTTTCAATGATTCCCTCTCTACTTAGTCTATATCTTGTTCTTTCTGCAACGCTTTCCACCACCATATGTAGAGGGGTGAGGTTGAGAATCACTTCCATGGCTGCGTTGGGCATGTTCTCATTGCTCCTGTAATGCATATACAGGCTAGTCTTTGAATTTTGGAGAGGTTTTCTCTTTATGTCAATAGGCTAGTTCTACTACTCCACGCAATGGTTTTCCATAAGTGATGATTGGTCTCACTATGGCAGTGTACATTATATTTGTAGTAACAAGTTGTATAATAATATAAAAGAATTCTTATACACTATTGTCCATTACATAAAAACCAGTAGTTATACAATTAATTAGGTCTATTCAATACGGTTTTTGAAATAATGCAAAACACGGCAAGTAGTATAAGAGGGGAGGCGGCGACAGAAACTTTTGTTTCATTTACTCAAGTTCATTATTATTGTAGGAATAGCTCTATTTAACGGAAGACATATTGTTGTAGTTGTGGCGACCGTTGTCCACATATAGGTTTATAGAGGAACTACTACAAGATTACTATAATTTTAAAAGAAAAGTGTAGGTTAGGTTAGGTGTGTGGGTCTATAAGGCCCTTCACTGCGACTCGCAAGAGTCTATTGTGGCTCACACGTATTCAGATTTCACCAAACAAATTCAGCTTCTTAACAAAGCCGATTAGTCTATTTGGTGAATGATATTTCAAGTCCGAGGGCGAGAGAGAGACCCTGCCCACTGACGTAACTAGCCATCAGACCTGGGGGGGGCCTGGTCTATATAATGATGTGATCTAACCTGTTTATGAATTATTTTATTGGAAATAAAAGCCCGTGACTTATTTGAAAAAATGGTTTGATGACTTAGCCAAAAATGGACATACAAAATAATCCTCTAGCTAAACAAGCAAATAACTTTGAAAAATCAAATTACATATAAAAAAACTGCTAGCTAAATTGCCTAATCGCCTGAAATTAATGATAAAATATTTCGATGCGTGTCTGGTGTCTACTTTATTTGGTACGGATATTTATTTGAAAAATCCTGATGGACCCTAAAGAGGCATGGGGGGGCCGGCCCCCCTGTAGTTACGCCAGTGACCCTGCTAAACATCAGATACTTGATTCGAGCCGCGGCGGGGCACGCACAAATTATATGCTCTGCTGTTTCATCATCTTCCAGGCAAAGACGGCAAGTCGGATCTTCCGACAGTCCAAGTTTTAGCATATGATGATTCAGATGACAGAGGCCTGTTAGACAACGTAGGTCATGTCTGCTCTAGTCTAACATTTGTTTGGAGACATTCTTCGAAAGATGTATAAAAGCCTTTGAATGAATAAATCCTGGTAAATTATGCCAGAAGTCTAAAGCTCTGCTTGCTGTCCAGGTATTTAGTGTTTTTTGACAAAACTTATTGCGATGCCAATTGTAGAATATGCCTTCTCGTTTCCTTCCATACCAGAATGGCCAGGGATCCAGACCAGTAATACATTATTGAGTTCTTCTGTTGAGAAGAGTTCTTTTTTGGCAGTCTAAAATCAATTTCGACGTTACACGGTGAGAGCTAAGTGCTTTCAAAGCCGCTTGGCTGTCCAAGAAAATTTTTATCCGTCTATGTATTAGGTTGCTTGCTTGCTCCAATCTCTCCACACATGGAACAATGGCGTAAATTTCCGCCTGAAATACGATTGCATAGGATCCTAGAGAGGTTGAAATTTCTGTCCTAGGTCTGCGCCCGTATACACCTGCACCAGAGCATGAGGGTGTTTTTGAGCCGTCTGTGTACCAACAGCTGTCTGCTCTTAATAGTTCATCCTTACGGAGAAAATAACGAGAAAGTAAAGAAAGGTGTAACTTGGTGCTTGGACAGCTGTGCCTGAGTTTACGGCAACGAAACATTTCTTCTCCTCTTTAGGGATTAGGGACTCGTTCAGGGAACAAGGACGATTTATTCTTTTTTTTCGATCTTTGAAAAACCGTTTCGAGTGAACGAGTCCACATTTCTTCTTTTTTTTCAGGTTTTATCTGTATAAGTAGGTATTTCGTTCTGTTTTATCTTTTTTGTCACAAATTAATAATTAATTTTTGTTTGATTTTGTCTTCAAAATACAGGAAATTACAGAAAAAAAAAACGATGAGTACAAGGTTGGTTGTGTTTCACCCATAGTACTTTATAAATAATAAAGTGCTGGTCCCAGTGTCCTTGAGCAAAACATAAACAATAATCACTAGATAAAGAACAATCAAATTATAAAATAGTCACAACAGCAAATAAAACAAAAGCTAATCACGAGTATCAAAGCTACAACACACCAAACAACAAGATTACGTTACAGCTGTAACTGTTTACTCGTTCACTATAATACGAGGCCCCCAAAAAAGAGAAGAAATATACCGTTGCCGTAATCTTAGGTAGACCTGTCCAAGCTCTAAGTTAGTTTTCTTTTAAAATTACAGTTAGCTTCTATTAGTTCACATAAAACCGATAGGTCTATTAATTGCCCGTGTAACATGTGTCATCAAAATGCACGTCTTCCATGTTCAGAGCAATTTAGCGAAGGTTGTAATAACCTTTTTGCCAGATTAGATTAGAATTGGAGTGGCTCTTTGTCCTATCCTATTGCGACCTTTGCAGATCTATTGTGGTCCTCCCCATATTAGGAGCTCGATGTCTAGCTTTATACTTTTTAATATACTTAATAGCCTGCATACCGCCTTCCTTGCGTAGCTTTCTGCCTCGGTTTTTCTTCTCCGAGTATTAAGTGAAACCGCACTCTTGCTAGGCCTTCGCACTCATAGAGTATATGCTCCGCGGTTTCGTCTTCTTCCTGGCAGAACCTGCATAGGCTGTTATCTGCTAGCCCAATTGTGTGCATATGTTTCCTCAGCCTACAATGTCCGGTCAGCATTCCCACCATCATCCTCGTCGTTTCGCGACTTTGACATAGTTGGTCGTGTGGCAGTTTGTCCGAAGGGCTTCTAAGGAATAATTTTGCGTGCCTTTGTCCTGGGGTTTCATACCACCAGCGCAACGCCTGGTTATTTATCCATTTGTGGATGCTCTCTTTACTTCGGCAATTAGCAATTCCACAGGAAGGTTTTGGCCCTATCATGACCTCCGTTGCTCCTTGCCAGAACTTGGTCTGTTGTTTTTTTGTCCCAGTAGGCTGCACTAAGTTTCTTCCCCCTTTTTGGAACTTCTTCCACAAAATTTGGCAGCTAAATAACAATTATATTTTGGAAATCATTATCTAAACCAAAATTTTCCTCTCTTGATATGATGTACTAAAATGTTTTTACAGATAAAGTCGAACTTCGTTGTCAAAGTAATGCAAAGTTGTCAATGTTGAGTCTGGTGCAATCTGTAGCCTCTACTTTGAGCTTCGTTTTCACGGCTAGGTTTAGGTTTGTGATTCTAAATCTATTTCACCAAGCAAATTTAGGATCTTAACAAAACCGATTAGTTTATTTGAGGAATGATATTTCAGGGCTGTTCCATCATCTTCCACACAAAACCAGCTCGTCAGATCTTCCGACAATCCAAGTCTTACCATATTATGATGATTCAGACAACGACATGTTTGTTAGATACATGGCCGAGGATCTAGACCACACACTTTCTCTTGAGGTGAATCTTTTTCTGGCACTTTGATACAAATTTTGACGTGACTCGGTATCAGACCTGTGGGTTCATCTTCCGCTCTTCTTCTGCAGGAAACACCAAGAGCTTGTCTAGCTGTTATGATTATTTTGATTCTAAAGTTGTTACAACAAAACCTCGAACAAAACCTTTACATTTGGGCCGTTTGACGCACCTCTAGACTGTTTCATTAGTTAAATATCGATTTTTAGAAAAATTTCTATTTGGATGTTTTCGTCTTCACTAATAATTTCTTTTACAAAGTCATTTTGAAATTTCGAAAAAATATGAAATAGGCTGAAGAATACGAACTTCCCCTTAAAATTTACCTTACATCTTGACCAGTAATGTACTTGTAATAAAATTGAGTACTCACGCCACCGCAACTTTATATACATATTTCCCTTCTCGAAAAAAAAATTGTATGTCACATGAAGTTTTGCAAGAAGAGAAAGTGGAATACAAATTATTTGATATTTTTCCGAAAAGAGGAAGGAAGGAAATTGACAAATTTCAGGCAGTCCAGAAATTCCAACTGAAGGGCCCACATTGGAAAAAAAAACGATTTGTTGGTAAAAGGCAATAAATAGAGGTGGAAGAATTATTATGCTTAGATTCTATATTAATACCATTTTATGCATGATTTTGCGGTCGCACTGAATTATATGTTGTTGAAAATTGGCACAGATCTGCAATGTTATTTTCTTATAAAATCAATAAAATTTTAAAACTGCACCAAATAAATAATAATATCTAATCAGTTGAGTAAAGCAAATAAATGGATTAAAATATTTGGCAACACATCGACAGTACCTACTAGTGAGATGGGTTTTCATTTAAAATTTGCTATTTTGAAAATGTATTGTTATCTACATCAACAATATAAATCCTTTTTTGTCTTAAAATTATTTAGTTTATTAACTTATTGACTTATATACATGAAGAATATTGGTCAATAGTTCTCAGATGAAGAAAAAATATTTTCTGACATAGTGGCCACAAAATTTAAGAACTAGTTTAATTCAATTTACAGGAGTAAAACTAATATTAGTTCTTTAATATAATAACTTCCTGGCAATACATTAAATATGCGATATTGATATGTAAGTATATTTTAAAAAATTTAGAAACAAAACAATAATTGTATTTTATTATATTTATTTACTAGATTCCAGAAGTTTCAAATATGTTAAAATCATGCAGCTAAATATTTTTTTTACATTCTATAATTTAAATTGCTCACATCAATATTAATTACTATACAGTATGTTTCCTGGATGTAAATAATAAAGAAATATTTTATTTCAATAATTTAATGTTAACTGACCAAATAACTAGAAATAAGATGAAACGTTTTATATATTTAAATAGGAAATTATTTACGAACCTTGATCAATCTAAGCTTGCACAAGTAGAAATAACAAATTTTTAGTCTAGGTTTTATCGAAAGGCACAAATTTTGACACTTCGCTAACACTTCCCACACGCCATTGCAAATAGAACTGACAGCAATGGACAGCAACTGTCAGACTGTCAGACAGTTCCAGACACAACTTACAGAAATATATTTCTACAGTATAGCCATCCTACTAAAAGTAATATAATATTATAGTTTGGCTAAAGATAGCGTTTGGCCTTGACTGACAGATGAAGAATAATGATTTTTTCAGAAAGGCAAGAGGACAAGGCCTATATATAGAAAAAAAGAAGAGAATGGTCGAATGATGTCTGTCAAACGTTTATTTTTATTCGAATTTTGAAGTCTCTAATATTTAAGTTTAAATTTGAAAATAAATATAGATAAACAATGATTATATCCTTTCATTACATATGCTACTTTGGTATTGATTTTCTTAAGAAAATGATAGGAAAGAATGTCTTGTTCGCTTGCGAAGAAATAGAAATAATGCCTAATGAACAAGAATTGGAAAATTCAATTAAATTTGATCCACCAGTTTATCGGCAAAGATATGGAAGAGTGTTTGATACTCTAATAGATGAGAGGTGGAGAACAAAAATAAGAAAACTTTGTGATTTTGGTTGTGCCGAATTCGGGATGTTTGTTTTTTTAAAAGGGTTAAATTGGTTAAATCATATTTGTTTCGTTGATATTGATGAAGAACTTCTCAAAGACTATATTAGAAGAGTACATCCTCTGACTATCGAATATCTTAGAAGAAGAGAAGAACGATTGCAAGTGAGTGTCTTTGCAGGAAGTGTTGCTGATCCTGATTATAACATTTTGAACGTAGATGTAGTTACAGCCATTGAACTGTTAGTATAATATTTTTTTGTGAAGCAATAATCACACATAATTGTGTCTATTTTAGAATTGAGCATCTTTATCCTGATACTTTGGAAGCTTTCCCATATAATGTTTTTCATTACATCCATCCAAAGATAGTAATAATAACTACACCAAATGCAGATTTTAATATTTTATTTTCATCCGATTGTAAAAGATTTCGCCACTATGATCACAAGTTTGAATGGACTAGAGAACAATTTGAGAATTGGTAATATTTTTTATATATTATGTGAGTAAATGATTATATAATAGTATAAACAATTATATAATTTCTAAAAAATGATTAAAAAGACCAATTTCAATGCTTCAATAACATTTTTAGGGCAAACAACATCATATCTAGGTTTCCTGACTATATGGTAACTTTTACAGGAATAGGAGAAGGTCCAGAACACACAAAACATTTAGGAGAATGTTCACAAATGGCTTTATTTATAAGAAAAGATGTACTAGATGAAGATTATATTCTTGAAAAGTTTACAAAAACTTGTAACTGTGATTTTGATGCAGAGTCCAAAGGACAAATTTGTGATTCTATGGTAAAATGTTCATGTATTTGTTCTTGGTGTTGTCCCAGCTTCTCATGGGGTATTTGTAGGTAATAATTTGATTGTGTTGTTATTTAAATTCCAACAAAATATGTACCTATTTTTAATCCTAAATATTTTTACTTCTTCATTCCAGATATAACAGCAACTCAAAAATTATTAATATTGGAATGGAGAGCAATAAAGATCATCCATATAACACTTTTTACAAACTTATAGAAGAAATAGAATACCCAGTTGAACAAGATAGTAGAACAGAGGAACAGAAAATGTTGGAAGAGTTTAGATACAGAATTTCAGCGATGGGGCAACTAAGTGGAAGATTTTTTGTTGATGATAGAGAGAGATCTGAGATACCTATCATTGATCTGCTATATGGTAATTTTGGAGAACATATCACAAGCATAGAAGTTGCGTAAGTAGATTAGAAAATTATTTATACCTAATCAAAGTAGTTGATGAAATGAAGCATTAGCATTACCATAGAGGTAATGCAGGACCTTCCTCCAGTATATCTTTAATATTTTGCTTAAATTTTGGAGACATGGTTGAAAAGTAGGCTAGAGATTTATTTAATTGATAGAAAGATACTAAATTCTAAAAAGTTTCAATTTCAAAGTACATTGATGCAATGTATGAGTTAATATCAAATATTAAAAATGATGCAATTACACCAACATACAATCAAATTAACATAGATGATTCTGACTTTACTATAAAAGAAGTTGATAATTCTAAGTACAGTGGAATATTAATTAATAAAGTGGGGGGCTCATGTTCAATACCTATTTGACATGTAAAGTCAGGAAAATAATTTAAACATTTTATTTATTACAGAATGTCTTAAAAAATGTCAATCCATAGTTAAATCCTTGATCCTCCAAAAATTAAGAGTTTTTCAGCAAAATCTGATTGAGTGACCAGCACCATCCCACAGGTGCAAATTACAACTATAGTCAAAGGCACTCTTATCGTGCGGGTCATACGATTCAACAAAGACATACTCACCGTTTTCGTCTTCTTCTAATGCGTTTAATCATAACTTTCAAATAAAGTCCGTAAGATAAATAAGACAGACTTATGCAATTTTGACGGGAAAAAGAAGGATATGTATTTAGTTTTCAGCTATTCTAAAAAGTCTTTCACCAGCGAAGTTTTTATTTAAATGTCAGTTTGACAATTCAAAGGGACAATATATGATGTAGCTATCTTGCTATCTTCATGTTAGTTAAAATAATCTTCTTCTTCTTCTCTATGGGTCTATTTGTTATCTCACATTTTGGTAACCTCTGTGTTTTTTGATTTGATACATATGGTTAGTGACCTTTGAACCCGCACGATAAGAGTGCGTTTGACTATACACCACACTATGTTGAGCTATCAGTTCATGGTAAATCCCACTTTACAACAATCTGATGGCATTAAATAATACTGCTGAGATATAGATATTTAAAAAAAATCGTCAGTTTACATGTATTTTAAATGGGAAATATTTTAACACTTTGGGTGATTACTTATTAGAGTTAATATTAAGAGCTCAAATTCAAGGGGTATTCTTTTTTGAACATTTGCTACAAGATTTTGAGCTGAGAGCAAAAATAAAAAAAAGCCCCAAAAAGCACTCTAGTGTACTTGTATATTATTTATTATTGATTTTCTGTACATGGAACCATAGATAATGAAAGAGATAGGAAAAATGTATTATAGATGTATTTGTACAAACAAGTATTAACTCACTTAGGTTCTACATATACAGGGTGGTCCGTAAGTAATGGTCCAGAGTGAAATAGAAGATTCGTCGCCTAAAGATATTAGTCTGACGCAAAGTTGAAATGTCAAAAATGTTTTTTCTCAGTAAATTGGAAGATTTTGGATATACAAACGTAAAAGTTTGAATAGAGGGGTTTTAGGGCCTGAGAAATCATAATATGTTATCCATTCCGATGTATTTTCTAGAGGGCGCCACAAAAGCTATGTAATTGGTATAACTGTGCGATTAACTTATTTATCGTTAACGGTATCCCTCTATTTATTGGAAAATATTAAAACTGCAACATTTTTGCGACAAAAAGGTATACCTGTCATTAGTCTCAAAAGTTACTGGTTTTCGAGATACTCGCATTTTCAAAAACCCCCATCATAATTTTCATTCCATTTATTAGCACAAAAATAATAATTTTAGTAGGTGCTGAGCTTATAGAATCGAACATACCAAAAGAAATTAGCAACACATTTTCTATCCAAATAACTCTCGGGCATTGATAAATGCTCAAAAATTTTATGACAGCTTTTTCAAGTTTGTTGCTTGTAGGCAACAGACCTCCGCACATAGATAAAAAAAATACTTATAGATGGGAAACTGACTCGTTGCGCCCTCTACTTGTACGGGTGGCGCCACCTTGAGAGTCCCGTCAGTACCTCTAACATGAATCAAATGGTTGTGCACTTCGCTAACAGCCGAAAAAGAAGTTTCCTGTAATTTTACAGCTTTTGGCGGCATATTCTAAATTAATGTAATTTTACTTTTATTGCATAATGCCTGAAGTAAGAAAAATGAAACAATAATCATCAAATTCATATATTTTATTGAATAAAAAAAGTATACAATAAATGGAACGTTTTTTCACATATTTCAAAGCAGTTCAAGTTGAAAGCTGTATGGAAGAATAACTACTTCTGTCACTTTTCATTTAATCAAGCATGTTTTTTTATAAAGATAGAGCTTACCGGATGCACCTCACATTACAGTGTTCCACAAAATATATTCTCGACATTGTCTCCTAAAATGAAAGTCCTACTATAAACAATAAAAAACATCTACGAATACTCAACACACACACACAAATAAGCAAAATAGTTTTTAAAAAAACTGGACAAACTCACGATACACGTCAGGCAGTTGCCAGGCTAGGATCATAGATAACACGTTAGGATGTCAGCGCTGATATATGTGGAAGAATCTGTAACTACCACTAACGGCGTTACAGCTCTCACTAATTTATAAATTTTAGTACTGACGGGACTCCCTATGTGGCAGCACCCTCGTGCCTTCAGAGATTCCCTACCCTGCCTCCGCCTACGGCGTCGGTCTGTTTCCAAGAGACGAGATTTCGAAATCTTTCATCAATTTTTTTCGAACAAACAATGTCCTTGGGTTATTACTACTGAACATTTTTTGACAATTCCAAAAACCAATCAAATTTCCTCATCTTTTATCATAGGAACAATTTCACCCAATCATGTCAACATTACACTGATAACAGACCATGGGCAATTTTCACGTTGCTTCATATTGATTTATTCCGATTTTGAAGTTTCGAATATTTAATATTTCGAAATGTCACGATTTGGTTGTAATACTGAAACAAAAAATTTTCTATCCGAATAACCCTCGGACATTGATAAATGCTCAAAAATTTTATGACAACTTTCTAATAAATTTTCTGGCATCATCGCCTACTAGCATTATTATTTTTGTGCTAATAAATGGAATGAAAATTATGAAGGGGGGTTTAAAAATGCGAATATCTCGAAAACCAGTAAATTTCGAGACCAATGATAGGTATACCTTTTTGTCGCAAAAATGATAGTTTTCATATTTTTCAATAAATAGAGGGTTACCGCTAACGATAAATAAGTTAATCGCACCGTTAAACCAACAACAAAGGTTTTGTGGCGCCTTCTAGAAAATACATCGAAACGGATAACATATTATGATTTCCCAGCCCTTTAACCACTATCTTCAAATTTTTACGTTTTGTATATCCAAAATCTTCCAATTTACTGAGAAAAAACATTTTTGACATTTCAACTTTGCCACCCTGTATCTTTTTTATCATCAATATTTTATTGAAGGAAGTTGCGTCAGATTGTAATATTTTTAGGTCAAGAATCTTCCATTTTACTTTGGTCCATTACTTACGGACCGCCCTGTATAACTAGTAATAATTATTTTATTAACTTTCGGGTGTATTCTTTCCGGGAATCGAACCCATCAAATCTCCTCCAACTGGGTGCGGAATCCTCGCTAGACGTCCGTTTAATGTGAATTGCGCCTAAGATTTCTCAACTCCATTATACTGACTTTTCTTTGCTCTTTTGAATTACCTTGTAGCCACAATAGACTCTTGTGAGTCGAAGTGGAAATCCGAATAGACAACAAACGCCTAAATTTCCCTGTATAACTGTCTAATCAACTATCATTGTCAATGTCAAATTAATTCATTTCCAAAATTTTCGTGCATTAATAAATAATATATAAATTTATTTTAGAAAATTATTAGAACGAAACGGCTATCAAATTGAAGAATGCCTAATTGAAGAAACAGGTCTATGTGAGATATGCGTAATTTACGATCCTATGGATAAATTAACTAGTTCATCGGAAAGTTCGGATGTTGAAAGCACTAACAATTCCGTTTGTTATCAAGTCGAAGATACTTTGTCCGACTGGGACGAACCTCAAAACGATCCTGTATTAAACGTCGAAGAATGTAGGAAGAATATTGCAGGTTAGTCACTACAAAAAAATTAGTTCATTGAAACAAATTTCTTGGGCTACGTACATTGGTTTTCAATTGTGTTTGTCATGTTGGTATACAACATAATATGTAATGATCTTATTAGCCATTTTGATCCTAACATTTGTGGGACAATTTGTGTAGTGATGGGGTGTAGTCTGTATGATCCCAGTTGAACAAACGAAAAGAAAGTTCAATACGATCTTGTCGGTGCTTTTGTAAAATCAGATTAGCGTCCGGCTTCGAGGATGGAAAATTATGGTTAACATATTTATGGGAGGTCCTTTTTTTCCGCCGAGATAGGAAACTATGTTCGACTGGGTCCTTAACCAGTACCCAGACAGTGTTGGACTCA
>CAJUYG010001632.1:1822-22111 GCA_910591675.1 Galerucella calmariensis | reverse complement strand
CAATTGCATTTACCCCAGATCACTTCGCCATCTCCATTAATTAAAGCTCCGGAGGTGTAAATCGTTCTTTTCATACTTGCATGAACCTTAGTTTTAATATATGTATTCCCATTGTCATTATAATGAATTAAAGCATTTTGAACTTTGTTCGCTTTGAATATTTTAATATATCCCAAATTATGGGGCTTAGTCATCCCTTCATTATTGTCTTCTTTGAATTTCAGAATATGTTCTTCTCTAAAATTGCGTGGATATTTCGCAAATTTTTTTTCCATGACCGTTTTGGAAAACTGAAACAATTTTATTTTACTATGGTATTGCGCTGGTAACATTGTGACACTTACTTATCTTTGTCCATAATACAAGTGTGGCGAATAATAAATATATATATATATTTTTAACTTAAAACAAATAAAGTACACAATTATTGTGTGTTGTGTTTTTGAAATAGGTATATATTATGTATAAACTTAATAATTTTAAAATGTACACGAAAACAAAATATTCATAATACCAAAAAGATATTTAAGGTGTGCGTCTTGGTTTTTTACAGGAACTCTGAAATATCTAGTTAGTTTATAATTGAAATATGGCAACATTGACATTTTAAGTGAGTTAAAAGTAGATAGCTGTACACTAATTACAGTTTCTGATTTCCCAGTTTTCTACCTTATACCTATTTTCAACACGTGCCGCTAGATAGCACTACAGTCGATCCACCGCAAAATGGCGTCATATAAAACCATCAATTGCTCCAAGGCAAATATAGTTCAAAAACGAAACAAAAAATAATCCAAATAATAGCCATAACATAGATAATTTCAATTGCCAAAATTTAATTCGAGTTAGTTGTCGAAAGTCTTCTTTGCAAAATCCTACTAAATACCAGTCTTTATTTTCAAGGTCGTAGGCTACTTAACGTCACTACGGATGGGTGCGAGATGTCACTGTTCGTAATGGGCTTTTTTCGTACTTAACAAAAGTTAATACGGCCACACTTTTCAATTAATTCACAAAAATGTAGATTAAAACTTAAATTTTATATTTTTCAGGTAAATGGGCGGGTATACACGATTATAAAGATCCATTACACATCCACGAGGATATTTTATTACAAAAAATAAAATGCGATGAGTTGATTCAACAAAAAGATGAAATCATCAATATGCTAAAAAAGGAGGTAAGACTGGCCGAAAGTAAATTCTCCAGAGATCAAATGAAACAGAATCAAGATATTAGAATTCTCGGCCAGAGAATCGAAAAGCAGATTAACTTTATGAAGAAAGCTTATAATACCGAATTTATGTTAATCGGTAAGTTAAATTTAATACTAATGTAATGCATGACAGCAGAAAGTACATTTCAAGCATACGTTGACTCCGTTTCGCATAAGAAGAAGTCACGTGAAGTTTGCCAACTGTCTTGCGCAGAATCCAAAATCGGTCTCGTTTATCTATAGGTCTGTTCCAACCGCAATCAGAAACTGTCGGAAACGATCAGAGAATAGTCGACCATTGCAATCAGGGATAGGAATTACGTGAATGTAAACTCGTTGTTTGCTATGATCAGTTATTCTCTGATCGCTTCTGACAGTTTCTGACTGCGGTTGGAACAGACCTAAAGTCGACCGTTTCATGCCATTGGCGTTACAAACGATGTTTCATACCGACAGCCATTTGATTTTGTGTTTAAGGCAATCATTTAATGTCGAGTGTTTTTGATTTTTGAATAATTTAGCAAGTTTATCTGTGTGTTGTGTGTTTTATTTGACCAAAAACCATGCCTTCTTAAAAACTTGTTGGTGTTGAAGGAAAATTATTCACAGTCAAGGTTGACAGATTCTTAAAAACGCATTTTCTTATACCATATAGAGATAAATTGTATCCAGCCAGAATAATTAATATGTAATTATTGGTGAATAATCACAAAATCTGAATTTTCATAATAAATGGCTGTAAATTGCATATTTGAATATAACTTTTAATTCAAAACAACTTTACTCCACGACATTTTTCTGAATTGTTAAAAATAAAGATACTTTACTCTTGCACAAAATTCAAATTTTTTGTCAAACCTCGTATACTGCTTGAAAAAATTGATATCTGATTTCAATTTTTAGACCATGCATAACTTTCTATCAAGAATAACTTTTTTTCATAAAACCACTACTAAAAAAGTTTTCCATATGGTTCCAACGTAAATAGACACACTGTATTAGGATAAATAAAGAAACCAACTGTTTCGCATAACCACCCCACTTATATTGAGACACCGTGCATTTGGCACTTGGGATCCGTAGTAGTCTCGGTAGTAGTTATCCTCACGCCTACCGCTTAACAACCGAATTTCTGAAATAGGAATTATTTTATTTTTATATTCTGAAGAATGTCTGACGACCATACAGTTTTATTTGATAAAATGTGTAGAAAATGATAAAAAAATCAATTATTTTAATAGGTAATCGCAACGGATCCCAGATGCACAGTGTCTCTAACCGTCACTTGATTAAATTTTCTCTCGTACTAATAGTAAATACCGTGTAGTTGCCGAATCTTATTGCAATAATGATTATATTTTTCGTTATAGATCAAGTAATAAGCGAAGAAAAACAAAAATTCATTGATAATAGCTACAACAAATGGGAAGATCTTTTTCGTAAAAGAAATCAAGAAGAAATCGCATTAAGCGAATATAGATTTCGAAAACGAGAAGAGATGGCTCAGAATATTCAAAATTTGACCATTTTTCACGAAGAACAATTTCGAAAGACTAAAATTCAATTGGAAATCGACATTCAGAACGCCCAAAATGAATTCGAAAATATCAAAGCTCTAGCGTTAACGAATAGCGAACGATTAGATTATAATTATCAGATACTGAAGAGGAGAGAATATGAAAATCTGATTATCAAGAGTCAACAGAAGAGAAGAATAAGTAAATCACAGGTAAAGAAAACTTGAAGGATATATTTATTACTTATTTTTAGAGAAATTCTATAATGTGTTGCCGACATTTAGGGGCATTACTCTTTTAATCTAAAATGTATTTCACTAATGCTAAAAGCTTTCATGTTTTTCATTTGACTATAAATTTATCCAAATAAAGTAGTACGTAGATAAAATGCAATTTGATGAAACAAAGATATTTAAGTTTTCTTGTTATGAGATTTCATTACGTGCATGTTATTATTAAATGTCACTTATAGTTTATTTACGATAAAAAGACGATGACGCTGCAAAACAAAATATTGTGATCTGTATCTGTAGAGTAGGGAGGGTGAGAGTGTAGGCTCACAGCACTTAGGCCACATGTGACCCATTGTACATCCTTCCGAGTAGTTGTCCTCCTAGGTCATCGTCCTTCCTGTCCTTCCCAGGAAGGTCACTAGGAGACACCTCCTTTATATCGGCAGGTGTAGGCCAAGACTCACCGAACACACTTCTTATTGACAATAACTCCGGACACTCGCTTAAGACATGCCTGATAATTTCATCTTCCTATTCACACATCCTGCATAGAGGTGTGTCCACTAGCCCCTTAATATGGAGGTGTTTCCTTAGTTGACAGTGGCCAGTCAGAAATCCTACTGTTAATCGTAGGTTTTTCCTGTTCATCGCCAAGTATTTCTTCAGCGCTAGCTTCCCAGGGTCGCCCAGGGTGATCCTGGCAAGACTGCATCTTTTGATTCCATCACATCTCTTAAGGGATTGAGCATGGGTGTAACGTTTTGCTAGTTCCGCAATTGTCGAAGTCGTTAGGCCGTAGATGTCACTGGGTCCTAAAATTTTTAGTCCAGCCGCTTCTCTGGCTAAAGAATCAGGAATGCGATTACCTTTACTCCTGTCGTGCCCCTTAACCCACCTCAGGATAATATTGTTATCTGCCGAGGAGGCCTTGGTGGCACTCTAGTACTAGCCCCGATATAATACGTTGTCTTTTCAAGGCTAATAGGGCTTGTCTACTATCAGTGCATATTGTTATGTTTTTGCCAGAAATTATTTTTCTGGTTAGTTCTTTTGTGGCAATTGAGATACCTGCTAGTTCTGTTTGAACCACGCTGGTATTGTTTCCCATTCCCCACTTAATCCTTAGGCTTAGTGCTCTCAAGTAAACTCCACATCCTGAGCCATCTGTATATATGTGTATTGGATTTGCAGCATCTGGCTCTGTGTTCTGTTTTATTTGTATTTTGTAGGGTTTATTAAACACAAACCTGGGTTCAATTGAATCATTGACTGCCTGCAGCTGAGGTAGCGCAGTAAGCGCTTCTTGCCATAGTCTCAGGGTGAAATTCATAGTCGACACTTGAGGGTCACTCATACTTCACTCATCCTTATTTTATGCAGAGACACTTGACAGGCGAAAAGTGAGGTTGAGTTTGAGTGTAACTTGAGTGAAATATAAGTACAGATTCCAGCTCCCTTGAGTGAAGATTTCTAGCCTATAAGCCAAGTTTGTACCTTACACTGTCATTTTACGATATTAAAATTTTGTTTGGTTGCTATGTGTCTGTTATAGTTTCAAATTTTACAAGGAAATTAGTATGATGGATGATTTTATTGATTTTGTAAACTATATAGATGATGATAATGCTTACGTTTATCGTTTACCTATGATAGTAATCACATTGGTGTGGTGAAAAGCAAAATTATTAAATTAATCCATTTTTATATGAAACAATGCTCTCCGCTTGAATTAAACTTGTGTGCCAGTGACACCCATGCATTTTCCTTTTCAGCTAAGCTAGCACAATCAGTTTTTTTTTATTGTCTATTGAAGAATATATACGAACCAGCTCATTTAGGGCTAGTTT
This sequence comes from Galerucella calmariensis, assembly GCA_910591675.1. Taxonomy (NCBI): domain Eukaryota; kingdom Metazoa; phylum Arthropoda; class Insecta; order Coleoptera; family Chrysomelidae; genus Galerucella; species Galerucella calmariensis. The sequence continues at coordinate 17,298 of CAJUYG010001632.1, read as the reverse complement.
TTCGCTAGACGAGAAGAGCTTTCTCTCGTTTTCTTATTTCCTGAGAGATAATGAACTTTAATGGAATAATATCTACTATAAAAATTGAAAATAGAATCTAAAATTATCTATTAAATAACTAGCTTGAAAAATAAACGTACTAAGCAAATAAAAAATGTATATGAACAGTAAAGAACTAAACTGAAAATAAAATACTTGCAGAGGGCTAATACACGAACTGAACACAAATTCGAATATGAATGCCATGTAACATGCAACAGATGTCAGATGAACGTTAAAGGACGATCATAGATCACAATTGTTAACCAAACACAACCAAAAGTTCCTAATAATAACATTGATGCCAAACTTTCTCCACTCAAATTGAAGTATTACTTGAGTAATGACTGTGGATATGAAAAGTCGCCTCGAGCTAAACTCAAACTAAGTTGAGTTTGAGTATGAGTGACCCTCAAGTGTCGACTATGAATTTCACCCTTAGCCTCAATTGGCCCACTCCTACTTCGGGATTTACACCAGCCGTGCGCAATCGAACCATGGCCATTAACGCAACCTCCTTGACGTACAGGTCCAGAGGGGTCAGACCAGTAATTAGTTCCATTGCCGCGGTTGGTGTTGTTCTCATGGCTCCTGTCAGTTTAAACAAGCCATTCGCTGTATTTGATATAACTTTTGGATGGCTGTTGCTTGTAGAACCTTCGGTCCCCATGCAATTGCTCCATATGTTAACATGGGTCTTATTATTGCAGTGTAGATCCAGGTGACCACACATGGTGACAGACCCCATGTGCGTCCCACTGTCCTCCGACACTGCTCATAAGCCACATATGCTCTTTTTGCTCTGCTGTGTAGATGAGAGTTCCATGTTAGTTTCCTGTCGAGGGTAATCCTGCAAAATATTGTGATGTTGCCATGCTGTTTTTTTACTCAACGAAAACTATAAAAGTCAATCTGATGTTTGATTGACAGTTCTTATGGAAAAATAGATTTAAAAGTATAGTGTAACTAATGTTAATGTGATGACCTTGAATTGTATTACAAATTTTATCTAGGTTAATTTTAATCCATTATATTAATTTGAATTACATTTGAAAAGCATCATTTCTTAATATTCGAATTTATAAAAATTTGTATGCACGCCATTTGGGCGGCTTTTTCCTTCAAAGGGATTAAAAATATGGGTCATCACATTAACAATAGTTACACTATACCAAAAAACATGTAAATATTCAAACGTCAAAACAAACTGGGGAATTTTACCAGTTGATCTGACAACGTCTTGAAGTTTTGCCAACCCGTTAGCTGTAAATTGTCCTGGCTGTTGAGGATAAATTGTATTTACGGTTGGTGAATTAATATTTATTCGGATAAGCAGGAAAGTAACTAAAAAATGTCATCATCTTTTTATCGTCCTATACAAGGACTTTCGACAGTTTTTTGACGTTTACGGACATAGGCGCAGAAAGAAGTTTCAAAAATTCTAAATTTTATAAATTGACCAATTTGATATTGTTTCAGGACGCCATAAGCCAGCTTAAAAGTGCACTAAGTAGTTATCGAGAAAACACGTCGAAGCAAATAAAAAAATCCAAAAACGACATAGAAAAATTGCGTAAAAACATTATCGACATAGACGTCAAAGCCGATCAGTTTGCGGTAACGAACGAAAAGAAATTCAACGACGTTTGGCAGTTGAATGCGAAAGATTGTTACGAATTGTTAGAGAAAATCATTCAGATCGATCGAGTGTTACACGAACAACAAATGGGTGTTGATTGGGTGCGTCCTGTTTATCAGAAAATGGATAAGATAACGATGCCCAGTTATCAACGTGCTTTGAATATTGTAAAGCGCAAATCGTCGATATCGTTGAAGCCTTTGAAATCGTCCGACCGTCTAGCTTCGTCTTCTATTGGTACAAAGGTATTATGATTTAATACGACATGCTGTATGTATTTGTATTCGGGTCACATTCACATCACTTCTGCTCAATAGCCTCCTATGTGTTGTGCTATGCATTCAATGAAGTATAAGAAAGATTTCTTGTTCCATGCCACAGAATCTACATTTTTCTTCCTCCACTATTTTGAGCTTTTTTCAGGTGCCCATTCAGGCGACAATGTCCCGTTAGAATCCCAGTTAAAACTCTTAGGGCCAGTTGTATGAAGCATAGTTAACCTAATGTCTATGGTTAACGATTACAGCTATTAGGCCCAGTTTCACCAACAGTTTTAATCCCGATTTATCTCTTAAGTGGAACGTCTAATCACGAATGACATATTGAAACGTTTCACCATGCTCAAAAGCGGGATTAGTACAAATCGGCCATTTTTGGTGGATTTATCAGTCTGAAGTCCAATTAGTTCAGATTTCAATATTATACAGGGTGGGGCAATCTTCTGACATCGGAGGATTACATCGTTGTGGTGATAGATAGAACTTTATAGTTTTGTGTGAGCTAATACAGTTACTGAGAGCACATTTTGAAAATACTTTCGATTTTACAAGGTGTTCCAAAACCACGTAGCAGCACAAACTTACATTTTTTTTAATGGAACGTACTATATTTTGTTCAAGAATCGAAAAGATCTCACCGAGAGCGTTACAAAAATATAGCACTCTAATATATTATAAGGGTGTTTTACAAAGATATGGCCAATTATTAGCAAAAAAGACCTCCTCTTTAACACTCTGCAGAACAGTAAATTAAAATAAATCAACAGGTCTTTGTGTTCAAATGTCATACACACATCATTGGCTGTGCTCAGTATTAATTACTTTTTTTATCGGTGGCTTCTTTAATACAGGGTGAAACAAAACGCAAATCAAGCAATATCTCAAAATTTTTAAATGAATCACCCTATAAGTCTTTTTACAATTTGTTAGTACAATTAATAAACTTTCAAACGATGTAGTAAACTTAGGGCATTAGTTAATGGAAAATCGTAGATATTTTATGATAATGGTCAAAAACAAGTATTTTACATACACAAAATAAATGGTATTAAATTTTTACATGCAACATCTTGTGAATTTTAACATTTCTAAGGCATAAATTCTAATCCCTAATTTTGGATGCATCTAAAATATCTTTGACTTCTACTTTTACCATTAGAGGAAGGAAAGAAGGAATTATGTTGGAAGAAATATTTTTGTTTACTGTAAGTAGGCTAATGTCATTATAGTAGGTACTAATAAATATAAAAGCAGTTTGTAGTCTTTACGAAATAATTACTCAAGTCACCACAAACAGTATATCTTAGTTATGTAAAATGCAAGCTTGTAATTCATTTTCCAACTTTTTCTATTTTTGAAAAACTAACAATTATGAAAACCAACATTATAAGAACACTCACATTTACATAAATGAACATTGACATTCTATAAAAAGTATAGTAGTTTATGCTAAGTGTTCAAAATGGCGATCATTTACTTCCATACAATTCTTTTCAAAAACGAGGATCTTACTCTTTCCAACATAGCTGGAGTTATTGTGGAAACTGCGTTACGAATCCTTTCTTTCAGTAGGTTCCGTTTGATACACAAGTTGCTTGATGTATCTCCATGAAAAAGAAATCCATTGGTGTGAGATCTGGAGATCGAGGAGGCCACGAAATTGGTTCACCACGTCCTATCCACCTGTCGGTAAAATTTCTGATATACAGATGCTTCATCTTGTTGGAACCCCAAGTTAACTATTGTGTGATGAATTTATTTTTCGTTCTTCCAACAATTTTTCAACACAATCGCTGTTCTTGGACATGCTGCTTCGGAATTATATTCTTGTGTTATTTGTTTCTCCCAACATCCATTTTTTAAATTCATAGATTCATTATCAGTTTTTTTGTTCTCATTTATATGTGAATACTTTCCGATAATATCTACTAAGATCTGTTTATCCTGCACTGTGAATGTTGGGTCTCTTTTTTTCAGCTTCTGCACGTCAGTCATTGTTTCTTTATTAAGTTTATTCTTACAAAAATAAAATAATCAGAGCGGTGTAAATACAAAATATTATTTAGGGTTATGTTTACGTTATCAAATCTCTTCTTCTTCTTATCGTTTTTTTTTGGTCTCCACCTTACGGTATTGCGACCAGCTTCATAGATTTTTTTATTCCTATTTATCAAATCTCAATCACAGACACAGAATTATACATACAATTTTCTGCATTCTACAACGTTGCCAAAATGGTTTGCTGATCTAATCGTGATTTGATCAATCGCGATCATCTCGGACGGGTTGATGCATGGTGAAACGGGAAATATTTAGAGTTGGGCATGGTCAATTGACCGTGGTCAAATGACCGGTCAATTGACCAACACCTATTTGACTTGACCGAAAGACGCGACAGCACGAAAAATTTTGCTATAAAATGAAAAGCGGAGGATTCGTTCCCGCCAGTTTTATTGTGGATTTGACCAGTTAGTTTCAATTGAAATTTATAAAATATTTAAAAACCATCTTTTTGGTGTTTATCGAGAGTTTTATTATGATATAAAAGTAATGCTCCTGGATGGACTCATTTTGCAATATTATTTTTTAAATCCATTTCAGTCAATTGACAAAAGAACAGTTGACCGGTCAAATCCACAACCCTAGAAATATTGTTAAGTCAGCTTAACTATTAAGTAGAGCTTAATTAAACCGAGATCAATCGTAGTTTGGTGAAACTGGGCCTTAGAGTGTTGTACGAAACGTAGTCAAGAATTATTTTGGCAATTTACTGAACCACCAAAAATGGTGGTTTAACTAAAGTTCATGGAGTAACCTTCAAATTCTGATGTGACATATCTTAAGGGGCCCACTCACTAGGAAGGAAGAATGCGCAGTTAAGTATCTGCATGTTGGCTGTAAAGTAAACGTGTACTTTCATATTTCCCACTCACAGACACTTTTGCTTGTTGAGTGAGGATGTGTGACAAGCGTGACATGACGTCGAAAAAAGATCTTATGTTAATGGCAGTGGCGTGTGTAGTTATTAAGGAAAAGTGTATTATTAAACGAAAACCTCGGTCAAAATGGGTGAAGACTTGGTTACAAAAACGGGCTACTTATTCTCATATTAATCTATTAGAGGAATTGCGACTGGATCCCTCAGATTGGCATAATTACTTGAGAATGAATCAAGACACGTACTTTGAATTATTATCTCTAGTAGCTCATTTAATACAAAAAGAAAACACTCGTATGCGGCAAGCTATAACGCCACATGAAAGACTCACTGCTACATTGCGATTTTTGGCAACTGGAAGGAGCTACGAAGATCTGAAATTTTTGTTGCCATCACTGTATTCTTTATTTTTTATTTGCCATAAACAGGGATAACTTCTGTAAAGTTCTATAAATTCAGTTATGAAATCTTTCGACATTACTCTTAGATCATCCATTTTTTGGAAAAAATGTCCAATATAAAAATACCGAACCCGACACAGTACTGGTAAAAATATGAAACGTGCACAGACTTGTTGCACATACACTTTCGTTCTTCGTCGTTCTTCCCCGTACGATGAGCACTGCACACGCTAAAAATAAAAAATATCCTGATTCCGACCAAGCGGATTGCGCATTCCAAATTTCGAACGGCGGAAAGCCATACAGACACAACATTTTCACTGTACCCCGTAACACGCGCATTCAAGCCTTCGCGCTTCCTTCCTAGTGAGTGGGCCCCTTTATAATTGACTGTTATATAACCTATAATTTTACAAATTTTTATTGTTTACAATGGAAAACGTGGATTATTTTGAAGTGTTAACGGATGATGAGGATTTTCTAGAAATGATAAGGGAAGTAGAAGAAGGTTTATTTACTTATTTGTATACGACTTTTATACCTTATTGAGATTGTATACTGGGTTTTAGGTTTAAGGGGAAACGCTCGCATATTTCGAACAAGAGAAAATCATTTTGAAAAGTGGACGGAAAATGAGTTTTTTATAGATTTATGCCCGTATTCCTGAAGCATCCATAAGTCTGTCTATAACTATTGGTTCGATAAAATTTATTGGTTCCATAACAGTTAATGGTATTCCCATCGCTCATTTATGGAGTCGATAACTATTGGTCGATTTATAGAATCAATATCTATGGACTTCATAGAATCTAGGGAAATTTCAATATCTTCGATTTGTAACAATGGAATTTAACCATTGCGCTTGCGCTTTTAACGATATGCAATAACCTCAAACTAATAATTCATTTTGTCATTTCCATTCGATTGTTGCCTGGTTCAGTTTGTTAAATGAATTGTGCAATGGAATAAAAAACCAAGAGGAAGCGTTCCCGTAATTACACGAAAGACGAAAGGGCTGAGTTATATGCCAAAAGACACGAGAGTGTCATAGAAAATGAAAAAAATTATTTTTTATAAATATTTCCTTACTAAATAATAATCCCCAGGAATCATTAATAAAATGAAGTTCTTAATTGAAATTAAATAGCAATTATCTCAGGATAATAGATTTTTGATAAAGAGAAAAACCAGAGTGCATTATATTTTATAGAATACTTTATTCGCTAAATAAAGTGTTTATTTAAGAAGTTCTCGCTGCAGTATCAACATTATTCCTATCTGGAGTATTTTCTTCGTCACCATCATTTGGATCTTGTTCAACTTCTTCTTCTTCGTCTTCAAAAAAATCACTTTCACCTAGGCAGATATTGTGAAGAACAGCAGTGGCAGTAATAACAGTTAATGCTGTTTCCACATTGATGGCCATCCCTACAGATAGACAAGGAAATCTTCTTTTTAAAATGCCAAAACATCTTTCTATTGTGTTTCGGGTAGAGCAATGTGCCTTGTATTTCTGTTCTGCTGGTGTGGTTGGTTTCAACAACGGAGTTAACAAAAACCTAAAAAATGAAGTAACGCTGCACTTTACTTATTTAAAAAATAAGTCTGATTGTGAGATAAACTTAGTCTAGATGGTCCAGTTTTTTCAGTATATATGGACATAAATAGTTAATTGCGGGTTGATACACGTCTCACTATTGAATAGGACAGAAGACTATTGACTGAATTAAATGTATCTTTTTATATACAAATATAGTATTTCTTCAAAAAAATATGTATAATTCTAGGTAGGTAATATTTTTTCTATATGCTTGTTTATTATACTGTTACCTTTTACAAGCATATGTACTATCCCCAAGAATATATTTCTGTCCAAATTCTTCTAACTGTGCACGTAGATGACAGTCATTAAAAATGGTGGAATCATGTGTTGAGCCTGGCCATTTTGCAACAACATTCCAGATGTATAATTTTACATCGCAAACCATTTGGACATTAATACTAAAATATTCTTTTCGATTCCTAAATACTTCTCCATTTTCGCCAGCAGGTGAGGTTATTTTGACATGTGTATTGCACCTATGACACGAGGAAAACCTTTAATGTTGAAAAAATCTTCTGCTGCTACATTAAGGTCTTCAGAAGTGGTAATAGGATGTCTCTGGGATTGTCCAATAGCGAGAGACACCTTATTCACTATCCTTGACACTGTTGGCTGGGACACACTAAAGAAGTCTCCAGTTACCAATTGAAGACACCCTATTGCATAAAACCGTAGTGTAATTACCATTTGCATCGTGGGGCTGATAACACCATTTCTCTTCGTAGGTTTTTCCATCTTGCGTCCATTAACATCAACTATCCGCCTAGCTGACTGTTTCAAAATTCGAAAGCGTCTTTTAAAATCGTGGAATAATTTGGCCGCTTGTACTTTCTTGCCTTAGGTTCAACCTCATCTTCAGAAGATGACGAACCCTCTAATAAGCGGGTAGCAAATCTTGATAAAAGATAATCAATCTATAAGAAAGAAATATTAGTTAAGTTAAAACTGTATATAAATATTCAATAGACGATTTTTCAAGTTAGTACCAACAATATTGATAAAATGCTCGAATGTTACTAGAGATTCGGATAACCAACATAAAAATATTAATTTGACTGTGGTTCGACTGATCACAACACGAACATCTTTCGTACAACGATTGATTGATTTGACTATGGTCAACATGTGAACCTGGTTCAGTTGATCAATTGGTTAACTACGTTACATACAACTGGCCCTTAATGAATGGTGCAGTCACCCAGCAGAATATTTGATTGTCTAAGCCCTATTTCTCACAATATTGCTGATACCGCAAAAGGATGTCGGCCTCCAAAAAGGTGTTTGAGCCGCTATTTACTTTCCTTCTATTCCAGTGTTTCCTGAAACCCACATTAAGAGGACGATGTTGCTCTCGCCTAGTTCATTGAGTTATCCCAGTCATCCCAAAGACATTTTAGAACTGATTACCCAAGAGCTTAGTGCTTTAATGACTAAAATTTTGATAAATTTTAAATTCAACAATGAACAAATTACTGATAATTTACTATATCGCAAGCGTATAATGTAAGTAGCCAAACAAAGTAGATATTTCTAATACTTCCTTTCGCAGCTCCAACAGCCCGAACCGAATGGCAACATACTAAATCCCACTTACCGAAAGATGTTGACATACATTTTAAAAGCGATGGGAAATAAAAGTGGATTTTTAACTGAAAAATGCATCAAGCTACTGATCAATTCCTACGAAGACGATCAACAAAGTCTCGTCACGCTAAACAACGTTTTCATATCATTGGACATCAAAAAGTCAGAGGATATAGATTTGTTGGTGGATTTTTTTCTACCGTATTGTTATTGCCAGTTTTGTTCGGATCAAATATCGTCACATGGTAAGTTTTTTGATTATAAATTAATAATAATACTTACTCATATACAGATCGCGAAAAGTCTATACGAGCCTTGCGATATAGAAGCAGCGTTGCCAGTTTAAAATGTTTGGTATTTTCTAAGGAATAATTCCCTTTTTTTACACTTAACTTTTAATACGGAATAACGCCGTATTTATTGGGAGAAATTCGATATTGGTAATATTATTGACTTTTGAAAAATAAGTGAGATCAACACATATAAGAATAAAATAATATAGTTCAAGAAAATAAATGGACAAATTACAATCTGCAATAACTTAAATCTATACACTGCTTTCAATTTAACAATTAACATTGTTGCCGACAAAAATTGGGAATAACTTTTACAGATAAATACATTTGGCAACAGCTGACTGCGCACAATTATTCTTCTCTCTCTTTCAAGTCCTTTTCTCATATTTTCCTTGTCGCACTTGTGTAAATCGCATGGCTCGAATAGACTTTTCGCAATCTGTATAATACAGGGTGTCTCATTATATTCTGACTGTTTTTAAGAGCTTATATCTTCGAAATGGTTCTGGATAATAAGATGCGGTTTAAAATTACCGTGAGTAATGTTGTGACACATTTATATAAATGGCGTACTTCCGGTTTACCCGCTAGATAAGTGGCGTATTTTCAGAATACAGTAGATGTAATTTTTTAAATGGGACACCCTGTATATTTAGCAATTTATTGAAAGACGCATATTTTTAATTTATAACGGTACTTTGAAGTTTAAAATCGGTGCACAGAAAGCGAAGTTGGATAACTTTAACTAGGATACTGTAATGATTTAGATATAAAGTTGGAACTTTATTAGCTAAAGTGAACTGTAAAAAACAAATAGAATCATGTTTAAGGGCACTCTAAAACAAATTTAATGTTCGATGTGTCTTCCTTCTTGGTCTATACATTTGTGGAATCGAACCAAGTTGTCAAATGCTGCTGTCAGCATTTCAAGAGGAATATTTTCCATTACCTGCCGTATGTTATTTTTTAATTCCTCAATAGTAGCAGGCATCGGGTTGTAGACTCTTTCACAAATCCCCATACAAAAAAATCTGGGACAGTCGCAGGTCTGGGGAATTTGGAGGCCATTCTATTGGACCAGTCCTAATAATCCAATTATTTCCAAATTGTTGGTTAACAGATTCTCTTGGTATGTTGGAATAATGGGGTGGAGTCCGGTCTTGTTGAAAGCAAACATTTTGGTTCAAAATACCATCTTGTTTTAACTGGTTCTAACACAATGTGACGTTCTGTCAATGATCGCAATATTTTTGTGATGTGACATATTAACGCCTCCTTGATTATTATTTACTAATAAGACTTCTGAATCATTACAGTATCCCAGTTAAAGTTATCTGACTTCGCTTTCTGTGCACTGATTTTAAACTTTGAGGTACCGATAAAAAGTAAAAATATGCGTCTTTCAAGAAATTGCTTAATATACGGTGTGTCCCATTTAAAAAATTATATCTACTGTATTCTGAAAATACGCCACATTTCTAGCGGGTAAACCGGAAGTACGCCATTTATATAAATGTGACACAACAAAACTAACGGTAATTTTAAACCTAACTGTGGAAACCGCATCTTATTATCTAGAACCGTTTCGAAGATATAAGCTCTTGAAAACAGTCAGAATATAATGAGACACCCAGTATATTAGTACATTATACCACAGATTACCCTGTAATCTGTGATTATACTTTACTTAAGGGAGAGAAATGCGTTATTCTGGCAGAGGTGCAATTTGAATGCTATGCACCAAAGTCAAAATAGCATCTCTACCGAATGGTATATACTATTTTTTCCACGGTCTCATTATCTTAAAAAAACATACAGGGTGTATCAATCTTACGACAAACTTCGGTATATGGGTTATTTCAAGAGCTATAAAAAAAATGTTATCAACAAAAATAGTAAATGTGCTGAAGGTCCATATTTTGAAATTATATCGAACTATACAGAGTGCTGCATAACTCCGTTACAAACCAAACATATGATTTTTCAAATGGGAACCCCTGTATATTATACCGAATTCGGATTGGTTACATTTTTTTGAAGCTTTTGATATAAGGTTTTGCCACGTTATACAGAGTCCTTCAAAAGATATAGACACGTTTATGTGAAAATCATAGGTAAACAGTTTTGTAATATGATGTAATATCTCCGTATCCCATTAAATTTCAATTATATTCTTTCTTGTATACAGGGTGAACGGAAACTCGAACCTGCCATTTTCTTTCTTTTTTTAAATGGAACACCCTGTATTTTATAGCAAAAATAGAATCTTCGATTATGTAACTCCAATTTTTGTCAAGCATTCCCTATACCCAAAGTTTATAAAAACACAGTTATTTTGTAATATTTATTGTAAAATATAACTACTGACCTTCCCGACTTTATTTCATGTTCCATATTTATATGTCACAATTTGTAGATTATCTGTGTCATCTGCGTGACACAACTAGACTGAACCATAGAGTTAATCATTACTCTATGGATTGAACACAACCTAACTTTTTTCACAGTTTTAAGTTATCCGTTCTCCCCCCGACAAATAAGAAATGAGATGAACGTTTCCAGTTCAGAAACTCGTGTTGAAAAATTTAGAAGCTTAAGATTTACTTACAACGATGACGTTGCATTTTTAAAAGAATTCCTAGCATATAACCCCATGCAAAATGAAAATGGATGGGAAATTATTCAGAAGAATCTTGAACTCACAGTTTTAAAAAAGTTTTCTGATAGAACTTTGAAACATCATTTACACTTGCTTCTGGATTGAATGAATATTAAATGATAATTATAAATATTTTCCGATGAAGATAAAAACATATGTACTTAAAAGAAGTAAGGATACATTTAAAAAAAATGTACCTACCTTAATATAATGTCATTATAGAGTTTCATGTTACAATAACTCCAAATTTTAAGTCTGTTTTAAGGCCGAGCACTATTTATTCAAGGACATCACAATTACTGCAAGGCAGTAAATTCGTGTTTCCAATAACTCTCTATTATGTGAAAGCATTAAACGTCCTAATTAATAATAAATTTTAATAAACAATTTATTCTAAACAAAACTAGCCACCAAAAGTATAATCCCATCCGTAATATTAAACTAAAGGTTCAAAATGTTCACCGTTAACATCAATGCAATGCGGCAGAATAGTTCAAATGATTGACTAACATTTCTCAGCATATCAACGTTAGCAGATCAAAATGCCGCAATAATTATCCTTTTCATGTCATCTCTAATAGTCGGGGATTTTATAAACTTATTCCTCACAAGACCCGAAAAAAATAAATATTCTTTTGTTAAATCAGGTGACCGAGCTGGCCAATCAGTTGGGCCCCCTCTTACAGCATTGCATTGATATTAACGGTGAACATTTTGAACCTTCAGCTTAATATTACGGTTAGGATTATACTTTTGGTAGCTAGTTTTGTTTAGAATGAGTTATTCATCAAAATTTATCAATAATTAGGATTTTTTGTTACAAACAACGTTTATTACTTTCACATAATAGGTCAATAATAATAGTTTACAATAAATATTACCAGATAACTCTGTTTTCATAAACTTTGGGTATAGGAAATGCTTGACAAAAATTGAAGTTACATAATCGAAGACTCTATTTTTGCTATAAAATACAGGGTGTTCCATTTGAAATAAGAAAGAAAATGACAGGTTCGAGTTTCCGTTCACCCTGTATATAAGAAAGAATATAATTGAAATTTAATAGGATACGGAGATATTGCATCATGTTACGAAACTCTGTTTGGCTAAATACATTTTTTTCTTCAACGTACAACAAGCTACAGAGCGTTGATTTACTTACGATTTTCACATAAATGTGTCCATATCTTTTGAAGGACTCTGTAGAACGGGGCAAAACCTTATATCAAAAGCTTCAAAAAAATGTAACCAATCCGATTTCGGTATAATATACCAGGGGTTCCCATTTGAAAAATCATATGTTTGGTTTGTAACGGAGATATGCAGCACCCTGTATAGTTCGATATAATTTCAAAATATGGACCTTCAACACATCTACTATTTTTGTTGATAACATTTCTTGATATCTCTTCAAATAACCATTATACCGAAGTTTGTTGTAAGATTGGTTCACCCTGTATATTGTGATTACGAAGTAAGTAGCACCAGAATTATTGTATTTGGATTTGAGCATTTATTTAGTAGTCGTTGAGTTATTGTCATAATTACAAAATAAACAAACAAAAAGAATTGTCAAATTAAGGTGCTAGTTTGGTTTAGTTTAAAGTTTGTTTAGTGCACAATGAATAATTGTGAGTTATGCTGGTTGGAAATCAACGACAGTCGCTGAGGGTTATGTCGAGAACTCTATTGAAAATAAGATCAAAATTGCTAATCAGGTTTTATTAGGTACCACCATAGATAAAAAAATACTTATAGATGGGAAACTGACCCGTGGCGCTCTCTATTTGTACGGGTGGTGCCAACTTGAGAGTCCCGTCAGTACCTCTAACACAAATCAGATGGTCGTGAACTTCGCTACCAGCCGAAATTTCACTTTTATCGCAAAATGACATTTATGGTCCACTTTTTGATATTCCATCTAAAGTTACTTAACATATTGATATTACAATAATAACAATCAAATAGTCAAATAAAATTAAATGAAATGTCAAAAAATGGACCATATAATGCCTGAAGTGAGAAAAATAAAGCAATAATCATCAAATTTATATATTTTATTGAATAAAAAAAGTATACAATAAATGAAACGTCAATAACAAACTTTAAGAAAAATACATGTTAGGAATTCAACAGCAATGCTGGGAAGTTGGAAGCTGTATGGAAGAATAACTACTTCTGTCACTTTTTATTTAATGATACATGAAGATAAAGCTTACAGTGTCCACCTCACATTACAGTCCTTTCACAGTGGGGGAAGCCGGGGTTAACTGGTCCGCTTTTTTCAATTTGCTCATGTTTAGGAAAATATATAATGTTTTTTAATACCTTTAGACCGTATAGTAGCTTACCCTTTCATCACCTTTGTTTGGGAAAAATAAAATGTTAGTAATAATTTTGTTATTTTTAAAAAAAAGTTGCAGTGGACCAGCTAACCTCAAAGTGGTCCATAGGAAGGGGCAAAGTGGTCCTATATCATATCATAATCCTAAAAAGCAAAATAAACCAAAAAACAAACGTATATTTCCGAAATCATAATACTGGATATTTATTTCAAATAAACAAACATTAACATAAGCATAAACATTACTCAGTCTTCAAATAAAATGGATGAGCTTCAACTAATGGATTCCATAGTCTGTTAAGTCAATGGTGAACCATATCATATTCTCGTAACGTGCTCTTGAACCATGTATAGGAGTAGGTAATAAAGCAATTAGTTCAGTTTTTCCTACATATGTTTCTGGTTCATCTGAGATCTCGAATTTAGTTGTAGATACAACCCTTTTGTAGAACTGTACAAGGTAGCCGTTTCCTTGACGGCCAACAATTTGGGCAACATAACTTCTACTAAAATGAACAATTTTGCCAAAAACTTTTACAACCATAAATCGCTCATTTTCAATGTTTTCAAAATTTTTAAACTGCTCCTCTTCTTCAAAAGATTTCAAGTCTGTGGAGTCATCATATTGACATTACTTCTTGAAGACTCACTATCGCTGTCTGGCATAACCTTACATTTTACCTTTTCTTTTAAGCTTTTGCCTCAATTTTCCGTTTTAGTGCATTTTTTTTTTCGTTTCTTATCTTAAGTGCCTCTTCCAATTCGTTTTTGACCGGCGTATCTGTTAACACAAGAGACTTTCCCTTTTTCCGACCTCTAATAGTTTTTCGGGGCCCTGCTTTGGGAAGCGGCCATATATCTTCAGGATATTTTATTGAAGTTGACGCGCTCTCAGAGACGTTTATATTAGATGGTCCAGGTAGAGGTGAAAGCCTGGTTAAATTAGTTGTATGAGCATCTGGAGGTGTCCTTGGAGGACTATTAGTTGTACGGTTATCCGATGTTCGTGGTGGCGTATGCGTTCTTGTACGAGTGTGCTGTTGTAAATCTTCTTCTGGATGGCGGGTGTGCTCCTCTTCTGGGCGGGAGATGGGCCTATCAGTAACGAAGGATGATAAATAATCTTGATCCGTAATCCGGATTGAATGGTTCAATACCACTAATATGGAATCCTTTTATGATATTAGAAGGCGTCATTGCCAGAGGAAAGGATTTTCCCACCATTTCTGCAATATCATATATTGTTATTCTCGGCACGCTGGATTGATCAGAAAAGTCATTCATAAAATCAGAGCATGCTTTATTATATCGCATTTTAAAAGGTCCGAATACAGTGAGATCTAATGGCTGCATTTTATGACCACAGTGCGGGGGAAATGTAACCAAAATAATGCCATTATCTTTCGCATAGTTAAGTGCATCTACACTGCTATGACTTTCGTGCCCGTCAAGTATTATGAGTTTTGGATTATCTTTGGTTGGTCTTTCATGGAGCTTGAAATGCTTTAAAATTGAGAGGAATATTCTACCATTTGTCCAACCAGAGTCGCTAACTCCTCCAGTACTGCCCGGTGGAGCACCTTTTAAAAAATGATTTTGAAAATTCTTCCTTGGGAAAATAAAATACGGTGGTACCACTTTCCCAGTTGTCCCAACAATACAGGAGGGTAATTGTTTGTCCTGACCTGACCTGAC
>CAJUYG010001631.1:0-47733 GCA_910591675.1 Galerucella calmariensis | reverse complement strand
AAATCTTTTTGTTCATGAGATTAATGTGATAATTATCTCGAGAGTTTCACTCTGTATCGCCAGATATTGGGTATAGGTAGATCATTATTCGATGGCTCATTGTTGGAAATTAATGAAACTGTCCGTCGGACGAGAGTCCTGATCGATTTTTCACCTCAGTTTAACTTGATTTCCAATAATTATAGGAGCGAGAAGTGTGATGGATGGATAGTATTTCAAATGCGACGTTTCGAGAGCTATATACCCGATCAATTTTAATAAAAAGATTATTTTAATAACCACATGGATTGGTTGTTTTTAACCCAGATTAATATACTGGGGACCTAATTAATCTACTTTTTTTAAAATTATTTTGGCTTTTAAGAAAAAAGTTACGAGACAATTTTTATAACGTTTTTTGGTATCTTTCGTGATAAAATATCTACTAAATTTCACTATACTAATCAATCACCCTGTATAGGGTGGATAAATAAAAAAATCACACGAAGAAAATTATTTTTAGTTCTCAAAGCACAAACCAAACGATGTAGGGCTCAAAAGTTTCTAGTAGTCTATTAATAAAATTACTCAGCCTATTATTAATGAAAAATTTGTTTATCACTTCTTCTCAACCAAGTATTTAAACACCCAGTACAATTTCCGATAATTACCACACAAAATTTCATTAAAAAACCCTAAACTCACAATTATTATATCATTAATCTTAAAATAGCAAAGCTCGGTACGTATAGAGACGTTTATAAAGATGGCGGTAAAGAAATTTCAATTTTGATCCGACGTCAACAAACAATAAACTGTTTTAAGTGTAATCTAATGTTTCAGCACAATGCATCGCACCCCTCGGCATGGAAAATGGAGTTATACGCGATTCGGATATAACAGCCAGTTCGTCTTTCGATAATGGTAATGTGGGTCCTCAAAACGGCAGGTGAGATTAACAAAACGGATTACTTTACAAATCCCCCTCGTACAACCGCAATAATTTACATAAATTGCCATTAACACCAATAACAGATAAAGGCGAAGAGACAAAATGAAGCAGAGTAACAGGCATAGACAGACACGGACAAATAGATGGAAGTAGAGCTACAGACATTGATGAATGGAAATACTGCTTACAGTTCGATAAAGAGACAGGCAGACAAATGCCGAAAGAAGAGAGGACACAAGAAACAATAGACAGATAAAGGCGAGAAGACAGGCATAGAAAAAAGACTGATATAGACAGATAAATGCACGCAGAGGGTCTAACGTAGACAAATGTAAAGACAGACAAAGGCCAAAAGAGCCTGACGTAGACAAATGGAAAGACAGACAAACGCCGAAAGACACAGACAAATAAATGCGAGGAGACAGACGTTGAGAAATGAAAAGACAAGCAGTCCAATAAAGGGAGACAGGCAAACAGACGCCGAAATAAAGGTAGACGCAAGAAACAATAGACAGATAAACGCAAAAAGACAGGCATAGAAAAAGACTGATATAGTCAAATAAATGCACGCAGAGGGTCTAACGTAGACAAATGGAAAGACAGACAAACGCCAAAAGAGCCTGACGTAGACAAATGGAAAGTCAGACAAACGCCAAAAGAGTCTGACATAGACAAATGGAAAGACAGACAAACGCAGAAAGACACAGACAAATAAATGCGAGGAGACAGACGTTGAAAATGGAAAGACAACCAGTCCGATAAAGGGAGACAGACATACAGACGTCGAAATAAAGAAAGGCACAAGAAAAAAAGACTGAGGAAGAGATACAGGCAGACTAAAAGACAGACCCAGAGAGATAGATGTGCGCAGAAAGACAAACATAGAAAAATGGAATGGCAGCCAGACCGATGAAGAGAGACAGGCAAACAGACGCCGAAATAAAGGAGGACACGAGAAAAAAAAGAGAAAGATCGAAGAAGAGATACAGGCAGACTAAAAGACAAACCCAGACATATAGATGTACGCAGACAGACCGATGTAGAGAGAAAGGCAAACAAACGCCAAAGGATAGAAAGGCATATGAAACAGACACGACAGATAAACGAAAGAGATGCTGAGCCATAGAAGCAGGCAGATATGAAGACAGACACAGACAAATGGAATGGAAAGATAAAGAGACCGATAAAGACATACATACAGACAGACTCTGAAAGGGACGAGAGATATAGACATAGACAGAAAGACATACACATATTGACATAAAATGGCGTAGGACGTAGGATAACAGACAATGACAGTAATTCAGATAAATACAGACAGCAAGAGTTATGAGGGAGGAGAGAAGTGAATGTAGTCTGTTTATTGCCGCTATAACAAACCATAATACTTCTAATCACAATGTAAATTTTACACAAATTCGTGCCACATGTGCAAATTTGGAAAAAAATCACTTGGTACAAAGTATGGACTATAATTACGAATTTTTTCAGGATTAGAACGGATAAAAATGGAGGAGCTTGGTGTCCGTTGAAACAAGCAACAACAGAGCCAGAGGAATGGATCCAGTTGGATCTACGTACGGTGCAGATGATAACCGCCACCGAGACGCAGGGACGGTTCGGGAATGGTCAAGGAATAGAGTACGCCGAAGCGTATATGTTGGAATACTGGAGACCTAAGTTACACAAATGGATACGGTACCATAACAGTAAAGGAGAAGAAGCAAGTTTATTAAAATTTTGGTTTGAGACGAAAAGACTGATTTCTTTTTTGTTTGTTTCAGGTGATACCCGGAAATGTGAATCCTTATCTAGAATCGAAACGCGAATTAGATCCACCGATATGGGCGAGCAAATTTCGATTTTACCCATACAGTTATCACAAGAGAACAGTTTGTATGCGCGTAGAGTTGTACGGGTGTCAATGGACTGACGGTGTTATCAGCTACGCAATACCGCAAGGAGATAAAAGAGGAAATAATTGGGAATTTTACGATTTCAGGTAAAAAACTAATAAAATTACTGTGTTTACAATAGAAGAAAGTTTAATATGTGAGAGTGTAAGAGTGACTGTCCTAGAAGGAGACGAGTATTTATATCGGGCCGATTCCACGAGCAAGAAAAATCGATGTCTTTGATTTTTCTGAAACTTTGAGACCATATTATATTTGCGGTTTCATTGGACACGTGTTTTTTTTTTCTTTTTTCTAAAAAA
The DNA here is from genome assembly GCA_910591675.1 of Galerucella calmariensis. Lineage (NCBI taxonomy): Eukaryota > Metazoa > Arthropoda > Insecta > Coleoptera > Chrysomelidae > Galerucella > Galerucella calmariensis. The sequence goes on along the minus strand of CAJUYG010001631.1, from coordinate 44,587 downwards.
TGATTTTAGAGCCATTTAGCATCATGTCAAAGTATACATCGTAAAGACGTTATTTCGAAAACTAAAATAGTTATTTTATATTATATTTTCAAAAAATTAAAAATGCAACAAAAAGCTGGAAAAGATGTAGATTTTATTTGATGGACTACTTCGTAAATATTTATTTACCTGTTGTAACGATAGTTATAACTTCCGGAGTAAAAAACTATCTAATAAGGTCAAAATTTGCATAATTTCACACTTTCAAAACTAAAATGCGTGCGGGAAAGTGGTTTAAAACGAACGGTCGTAGAAAATAGTAGTTTACCTAACTAGTGCGGAAAGTGATACTATTCCGCACGCTATTGCAGATGGCCGAACGACACTTTAGCGAGTTAGGTACACTATTTTTTCCACTAGCATGCGGAAAAAAACCCAAAAGTAAACATAAAGAAACATTTCTTATTAAATACATATCAACAAATTAATTATTATCTATTAGTTGACATTCATTTGATGAGGCTTATACTAGGGCCATTAAAAAATGATTGAAAAATAAGCAGAATTATAATAAATTTATTAATTTTTCAGTCATTTGGTAAACTACAATCATACTTCCCAAAAACTTGACAAATTTACTTTTCCGAACTAGTGCGGAAAGTGACACTTTCCCGCACGCGACTGCAGTTGACCCGAACGACGCGGAGCGGAGTTCGGTCAAGCTGTCAAGGGCGGTAAAGACACTTTACGCATAAGTCAGGAACATTATTTTTTCTACGACCGTATATACAAAAAAGTATATAAGTGGGTCTTAGAAAAAATAAATTGCTCGACTCGTGTGGATTGTCCATATCGCACTTGAACGATTGAGCACTCCGCCTACGGCGTCGTGCTCCATCTTCGTCCTCGTGCGATATGGCCATCATATCCACACTAGTTGCACAAACTACAATTTTTCAAAATATGCCCTTTTACATTTAAAAACTACCTGCAAATGTCAAATCAATTTATCCATCCATTTTAAAGTTATCGAATTAAAACATTCAAGTTTTCAAAATTTCAACACCCTGTATTTCGAAAAGTAACTAGACCCCTTAATTGCGCAAAAAAAATTATGGGAATAATAGTAAAAATTTATCCGAACAAATTCAAGTAGATCACTAGCACTGCGAATACCAGCTTTGCATAGAATTTCAATATATGGTTTATTTACGATAAAAAGACGATGACGTCATTTTTAGTTACTTTCCTGCTTATCAGAATAAATATTAATTTACCAACCATAAATACAACTTATCCTCAACAGCCAGGGCAATTTACAGCCAACGGGTTGGCAAAACTTCAAGACGTTGTCAGATGAACTGGTAAAATTCCCCAGCATGTTTTGACGTTTATTGACATTCGATCATCGTCTAATGTTTACAAGTTTTTTTGGTGGTTTTAAATTCATTGCTTCTTTAAGATTAAAAAATCAGTTATTTTCATTACTAATTATCTAGGCAAATCTGCAGTGTGTAGTTAATAAAATGCCGAAGTAGCTGAACAGTAAATTTCAAGAGATGGTAACATCTTTGTTGAGCTATTTTGAACGAAAATGCCGAAATGGGGGACCGCTTACTGCTGTAAGAGACGTAAGTAATAGTATTCGCTATTTGTATTTATTATTAATATTATTCTTACATATTTAAATGTAAATGGTTAAATGTTTTTAATGTTAGGTTAGGTTAATTAAACTTGATATATTATTCATTCATAAATTGAAGTAATTATATTATAGAGAGTTGCAGAAGCTTTATAACTTAGCGTTACCACTGTTAACCATATTGCCGCCAAGAATATTAGAGATGAATAGCCTAAAAGCCCAACCTAAAAAGAGACAACGCATAAAACCTACTGTTGAAATTGATAACTTTGATCAAAATGCTTTCCGAAATGTTATATACGAAATGTATGGAAACAGTGAGTATATTGAATTCACTGTTTTATTTTATTCACAATTAACTAACACAATATTTTTTCAGAGGAACACATAACCTTGAAAACTTTAAGAAAACTTTTAGTGAACTTGGAAGAACCTGCCACAATTGTAATGGATATTTCAAATTGCTTTGGTGGATTATCACAGCTATATATAACAGTATATTATTAAACGAGCAATTTATGATAGCCATAATTCACGATTGGTGAAATTTGCGTCACGAGCCGCAGGCGAGGGGCGCAAGTCACCCAAGTGAATTATGGCCATAAATTGCGAGTAGAATACTATACTTTGTCCACGACACTTAATTTATTTATTAATAAATAAAAATCAGTAGCGATTTGGCATATTACTAACCTCAAAATGTTGTGGCAGCTACTTCAAATAATTTGACATATATAGAGATGGGCGATACTGTAGAAAGTATCAATTCAACGTACCGTTATAAATATATTGTTTTAAAATACTTAATATTAGAAAATATCGTTATGAAAAGTATCAATACTAAAAATTACAATATTTTATAGATACGATATATGTCAGAAACAAATTTCCTGAACAAAATACACAGATTTAATAGTTTATTTCATATTGCACCCCCATCTCTAGTCGTGAATTATGAACCATAATACACTACAGTGTATTATGAACCATAATTCACGACAGTTGATATATGGGTACCATATACCTTTAGTTAGGAGGTAAAATATTGACTTATTATTAGGTGGTCGTGGACAAAAAGTCTAATAGCACACCTACACGTGACCAGCTATTGAAGTCGATATATTAATTTTTCTATTTTTATCATAATAAATATAATAGATATTGTATGAAGAAACAATATTTAAATTTGCATGAAGATGCTTGATTCCTTTTAGCGTAAACCCTTACAGTGTTCTTGAAGATGGTTCTATAGAGCACAGAAAAGGTATAAGGACCTACAGTTCGTCATTTAACCCTCTTCTATGTAAAATAATTGAATGTTAATTCGAATATAGAATGATTGGTTACTGTTTCCTGTATCTTATCCATAGCTTTCCATGAATACATATTTATATTAAATTAATCAAGCCTATCATACAAGCCTTTTATTTTTAAATAAATATTTTTGACTTACGCCCTACGAGGCACGGAACAATGAAAAAGAAGAACTGTCAATCTAACATCAGATTGACTTTTCTATAGTTTTCGTTAAGTAAAGGAAAAAAACTACAGCTTGGCAACATCACAATATTTTGTTTTGCAACGTCATCGTCTTTTTATCGTAAATAAACCATAGCATCGGTGGTTCAGTGGTTAGAATGCTCGCATTGCACGCGGGCAGCCCGGGTTCGAATCCGGGTAGGAGCATATTTATTATTATGAATCGCTGCTTCGTTAACGAGAGAGAGACTAAGGAGGCATAAGCACGCAAAAGCAAGGCACATAACGAAGCAATGTAACATAACGTAGCGTAACGTAACGCGTAACGGTCAGATCTTTTGCGTCGCGACCCCTGGTTGCTCAAACATAACCTGGCGTAAAGAACTAAAGTTCCAATAACATTTCCAAATTCGAATTAATCGAAGTGGGTGTTTTTGAGAAATCGTATTTTGAAAAATAGCTCTTTTTCAGTTTTTCCAATTTTCCGGAAATATTTTCCCAGATATTGAAAATCTACGCAGATTTTGGAAAAAAACCGGTTCCGAAACGATTTTGGGCCGAGCCGGCGACCATTTTAAGCAAAATGTAGTTTTTCTACAATCACATTGAAAAGTAGGCTTTTTCGCTTGCCATTGACAGCGAAAAGTTGACGTTTCTTGAGGAGAGTTACTTTACGCTGGCAAAACGCTCGATGCCCATAACAACCATAACAACAAGTTCTTATGAATTCTACTTTATATTTCTTTTTAATAGTTACAATTAAGTGATTGCAGAAAAAATGTTGTATGTATTACAAACAAAAACGTGACATTATTGCTTTCGAGTAATTACCGCTCTCCGCTCTCCGCTCTCCGCTTCGCGTCGCGCGGTAATCATTACTCTTAAGCAATAATGTATCACTTTTCGCTTGTAATACATAAATAACTATTTTAGTTTTCGAAATAACGGCTTTACGATGTATACTTGCATGTTGCTACAGGGCTCCAAAAACGGTTTTTGGAAAAAGGAAAAAACACGTGTCTAATGAGACCGCAAGTAGAATATGGTATCAAAGTTTCAGAAAAATCAAAGACATTGATTTTTTTTGCTTGTTGAATATACGTGAAGTCGACCATCGGTGAATACCAGATGGTATAACTGAGAACGCACAAATGACAGGTGGTATACTCAGAAACCTGGTTTTGTTTCTAGCACATTTTAATATATAAATATTACTTCCTCGTTGGAAAAAAATGTACGACCTTTCAAACTTTTTTTCCAGTTGAGGAAAGAGATGATAGTAGGACGGAGCCGAATCTGTCGAATGAGCAGGGTGTTATAGTAATTCAAACCCTAAATCACGTTGTCCTACAAAAACAAAACACCTTTGGATAGCTTTCCGCATCTTTTCTCTTCAATTTTTTTCCCGTAGAGTGGTCAGTAATGTCCGGTCATTGTTCTGCCCTTATCCAAAAAAATCAATAATGGCAATCCCAAAAAACCGAAGCAAGAACTTTTCCAGCTTATTTTTGGACACCAAACTTCTTAAGTCTTGGAGAGGACGAAGGACATTGATCACCAAGGGTATTAAGCACATCTTCGTAAATCTGCTTACCTCTTACCCTTTTAAATACATGATGATGGCTCGATACTCCAATTTTTCGATTTTCACAAATTCGGTGGACATCTTTTTTCTTTTAATTTCTTGCATAACTCTGGTTTACTTTTTTGACGTCCAGCTTCACACTGACACTTCTAATGAGTTATTGTTCGTTGCTATGGTAACGCAGTATTTTGTTTATACATGGAACTGGTCTAGTCTAACTAGATATCATCGTATTCATATTTCAATTTTTTCAGATACGACGGTGACTGGGATGGTAACATGTTAAAAAACGGTTTAGGTCAACTAACCGACGGCAAATTCGGACATGACGATTTTAAAACCGACTTTTACGACGGTCAAACATGGGTCGGGTGGAAAAACGAAACGAGACTCAACAAACCGATTGAAATTATAACGGAATTCGATAGAGTTCGAGAATTTTCAGCTGTACATATTTACTGTAACAACCAATTCACAAAAGAAGTACAGGTAAGTGGATAATTCACCAAAACGCATCCTGGTAGATCTTAATTTCTTTTTACATTTCCAGGTTTTCTCTATGGCCAAAGTAGATTTTAGTATAGGAGGAAAGCAATACACAAGAAGCGAACCGATAACTTACGAATACATCGAAGATAGAATATTCGAGAGTTCGCGGAACGTATCCATCAAACTACATCATCGAGTGGGAAAATTCGTTAAGATCGAATTATATTTCGCATCGAAATGGATATTAATCAGCGAGGTATCTTTCGATTCGGTAGTTGCGCACGGTAATTTTACCGTGGAATCGGAACCACTAACGGTACCGCCGGAAATCAATTTGTTGGATGAAGAAAAACAAAATCATAAAATAGAAATTCCGGTGCCGAATGAGATAAACGAACCAGCAGTTGTAATCATCATTGTTATAGGTACGCTACTAGGGAATCTCATGAATATTGGACCTCTAGAACTTCGAAGATATGTTAATGCTAAAGTATGAAATCCGTTATTTTATGGAATACCTAGTTATTCCATGAAATAACTGATAAAGTTATTCATAGAATAACAATCTGCAGCCCGTTAAAGTGTAAAATAATCTATATCATATATATTGCACGACAAATACATTTTCCTACGATCACATAGGAAAGTGACATATATCGCACTGTCTAGTTCTATGGAAAGTGGCCTTTATTCATACGCGTACGGAGAAAAAAAAACTTATCCGTACGTGTACGGATAAAAAAGCTGTCAAATGAATTTTTATTAAGATTGACTACTGGCAAGCTGTCAAATATAAAATTTTTAATTAGATTTACCTATGTATTATCTAAATTTGAAGCGATCTATTCGAAAAGTGAAATTTTTGTCATTTTCTTGATTAAGAAAAATTTAGGGCGCGGTCGAGGATCGAACCCGCGTACTCTTCGTCAGAAGTCCGATGTTGTGCCAACTAATCCAAATCACCTGTTATAATAGTAGGAAAATGCAATCTTCTTGAAAGGTATGTGTGAAGTATGATAAACAATAATAATTTCACTCAATTTCTATAATTATCCAACCAATCAATAATTGTAATAACCTACCTATATTAACTAGTCAAACTACTTCAATTTTTGTCACTATTGATAGTTATTGTTAATTTTGGAATCAATTATGTTGACGTTAATTGTAACATTTTTTGTATTAATATGTCAGATGTTGATTACACATTATTTGGTGAATCGTACGTGATCGTAGGAAAAATACTGTAGATTACTCGTGTGAAAGTGATTCACTTTCCGCACACGTTATGTAATATATTATTACCTTCCACCCCTACTGCATTTATGAACTATCCCAAACCATAGGGAGAGAACTTGTTTAGCGTGTTGGCACGTTCATTCCGATTAAAATGTTTATATTTTAAAAATAATTATTTTTGTAATTCGAAGTGTCATTTTAGTTATCCCTGTAGCAACGAATGATTTTATGGTACATTTCATAAATACCATTTATATGCTGCATAAAATAGATAAATTACTTGTTTTTCATTTCAATATTCTAGCATAAGTTCAATTTAATTTTATATAAATTATTTGTTTTACACTTTAACTGTCTCTCATTAGTTAATTCATAGAATACCTATTTTTTTCATAGAATAGCTAGTTAAAGTGTCAAATTGATAACATATTACACACTTTAACATATACGATCAGTTATTTCATGGAATAACTAGGTATTCTATGAAATAACTGCATTATATCCCTCAACGGTAACAGATACTCCAATATGACAATCAAAATCGAATAGAAAATGTATCGTTAAATTGGTGTTGTTAGGTTTATGACAATTACAGAGCAAGAACTGTGATAAACATGTTTTTCCCTTTTTGTAGGAATAATTCTTGCAATACTATTACTTGGCACTATGATTCTACTTGTCTACAGACTACGAAACAGAAAACTATTCAGAAGTCCAAATTCCTCAAACATCGACTTCCCCAACAATACCATGCCGCATCTTCGACCAGAATCAGTATACGGTAAGAAAAAATTTTACTCAGAAAAATTAAAATTAACTTTTCTATTTTCAAAGGATTCAGCGAAAAAGGGAGTTCGATTGAAGCTTACGGAGTTACAGAAATCGAAGATTATAGAACTGGTCACGGAACTATGAAATCCAGTTTGAGATCGACATTACCGTTACCTCATCCGGGTAATATATCCGAAAATAACGAATATCAAGAACCATATCAAGCTATGAAATTTGCTCCTTATTACAGTTACAGTCCTGTTATTATGGAAATGAAGGATAAAGTGATGAATAGCATGGAGAAACAGTTGATACCAGCAGGTAAAACAAATTTCTGAACAATTTGACAGAAAAATATACCAAAAGCTACAAAGATTGGACAATTTCTACTACATTTCTCATAGAACATGTCTGATGTGATTTCTTTTGTATTCTGTATCTGTAAGATTTTGAAGGGTGGGTGACCCCACAGCACTTAGGCCACAATTGGCCCATTGTGCATCCTTCTGAGGTTCAGACTTCCTTCTAGCTCGTCATCCAGCCTACTTGTTTGAAGTAGGCGATAACGTCGCCAGAAGTAAGCTCCCTCATGCTGGCTTGTGATAGCCTGTACTCGCCGAATACAGAAAACCTAAATTGAGGGACATTCACAAAGAATGTGTTCGACAGTCTCATCTTCCTGTTCACATCCCCTACAGAGTGTAGTGTCAGACAGACCCAGTCTGTAGAGGTGTTTTCGTAGGCGGTCAGAATACCCGTGGCTGTCCGAAGGTTCTGTCTGTTCATAGTCACGTATTTTTTGGCTACTTTGCTGTCCTGGTACTGCAGCAGTTCCTTGGCAAGCCTGCAACCTTCTGCATCGTCCCATCTACCCTTAAACTTATAGGGAGTGTTCCTTCATTAGGTCAATCATAGCCGACGCCGACAGACCAATGAAAGTGCCAGGTCCCAAGAGTTTTTGAGAGGCTGCCTTCCTGTGAGTGAGTCGGCAATGTGGTTACCTTCCGATTCACTGTGGCCCTTGATCCAGCCTAGAGTGACTTCGTTGTTGCTACAGGCTTCGATCAGGGACAGGTGACACCCCAGTACTAGGCATGATGTGATACGTGGTATGTTCAGGGCTAGTACTACTTGTCTACTATCGGTAAGGATGTGAATTTTATTACCTGTGGTGTTTCTTTTGGTAATCTCATTTACGGCGATGTAGATAGCAGAGAGCTCTGTTTGAACAACGCTGACATTACAACCCATCGCCCATTTAATGTTTAGATTCAGAGATCTGGAGTAAATTCCACATCCTGATCCCATATTGGTTTTAGAGCCATTCGTAAAGATGCGGATTGAGCCTTCTGATGTGTCTTGTGTGTTTCTGATGTGTCTTGTGTGTTTCACGGTAGCTACAGTTCAAAACAGTCAACGGTTCTCGAAATAAGTCAAAAACCCTTAATTCCACTTGAAAAGCGAACAAGAAAACTAAATATTGCACAAATTCACTAGAATATACTTTAAAACGAAAGTAAGCTTGCAATTGCACCATTGTATTATGTATTATTATCAACATTTAGTGAATATAATGACTAAATTGTTTCAGATAACTATGAATACGTAATTCCAGAAGGTAGTAACCTCCCCCTACTTTCCGATACCGAACCCAGTACGTTGCCGATGTCTAGAAACAGACTAACAAGTTTGTCATCAAAGGTACCAAAAACTTCTACAAAAACAACGCATAATGAAGATATTGTAAAGCAAGTAAGTACCTACATTTACAGTTCCACACCTCCTTGTTGAATGTATTTTTGAACGAGCGTTCTCTTTTTCTAGTCTCCCACTCGACAAGAAGCCATTGCAGCATTGAAAAATAGACTGGATGGAAAAAATATCATGGAAATACCAAGACATCGTCTTCGGATGTTGTCCAAGTTATCAGAAGGAACATTTGGAACTGTAAGTACCATTTAAGATGTAAAAGTGGAGATAGAGTTCATATAATAACCTTCTTGGTGTGCGTCAACGATTGTTAATGTCTTCTGTCTAAGTCATTACGTTTGAAAGAAATGGGGAAAAAGGCAGGTCTGTGATTAATTCTAATCAAAATATCACAATAATGAACCGTTTAAATGTATTACAAACGATAGCCCTTATCTTTGACTCGATAAATTTAATTAGTTGATGTTTAGATTACGCGCAAGCGCGACCTATCAATCGGGAGATATTACAGTATTCAAAATAGGATGCAGACGTACCTTTCATAGCGGGTACGTGTCTTGCGTCTTAAAACCCGGATCTACTTCACAAACGATGACGCACACCAAAAAGGTTATTGAATGTACTATAGTAAAGTTTTATTTGAAGGTTTATATCGCTGAAGCAGACGGAATCAACGATTTTTCATCGACATTTTCTAACGAAACTAGATTGGTGGCTATAAAATTTTTAAGAGACGCCGCAACTGACAAAGAAAGGTAATAATTTTTTGCACAAACAAAAAAGTTGAGGTTAATAAACAATTTTTTTCTGTGACGGGAAAAAAATTTAACATTTTATCTCTGTTGACAGGTAACAAAATATAACTTTTCACGAAATTTCCCCCGAAAAAAAGTGAGTACTTTTTGCCCGGATATATATACATATAGATAAAAGAAGATATTTGATTTTAGAATATTTTATTGAACAGAAGTTACATTTCCTTTATATCAAAAGTACGATTATTGAATGTGCATTGCACGAATGACATGTTCCTTGAACTATTCGGTACAACAGGCGAATTTTCTTGTGTTGAAATAATATTTTTCTCTGACATGGACACAACTGCTGTTGATGTACCTGGTCGCAAATCGGGTGTTATATCATAACTGCCACACGTTCTGAACACTTTATTAGCACTTTCGGTTCTGTGTGCCACCGATTCATCAACATATCCTTCAGAGACCGTTGATGACTTCCAACCGCCATGTTTCTTTAGTGTCATCAAGTCTTTCTCAGATTCAACTAAAAGTGTAGCAGACGATCTCCGAAATGGATGACTTGTATATGAGTTAGCATTTTCAAGTTTAAGAATATTAGCTACTGTTATAGGTACATTATAAAACTGATTTTTACCCACAACCTGATTGATACATTTTCTATTGCGATATGCATAAAACAGGCGGCGATTCTTTGCTGCTGCTGGACGAAGGGCTATGTACATTCGGTAATATTTAATATATTCTTCAGTAACTACAAATCTCCTGTTTACATCATTCTTTGTTTGCTTCAGTTTCACAATTAATAACTTTCCCGAATCTTCAATATCATCTAATGTTACCTGGCTGATTTCACAAATCCGACAAGCTCCTGCAATCCCAAATACAACAACAACCTTGGCCATTAAATAAACTTCATCGGGTGCATTATTTAAACAATCACTAATTTGTGTACTCGTAAAAATCGCAGCTTCCTTGGGCGTGTAACCTTTCCCATTTTGTTTCAGAAATGTAATTAGTTTGAAATATTTTGAAATGTCTACATTATTATTGGATCGTAACATACTATTAATCATTGAATAATTCGACCACACTGTTGATGGCTTTTGTTGTTGTGCCAGTTCCGAAAAAATAAGCCAATAACACTGTCTCCGAGAAAGAACTGCATGTCTTTTTCATTTTCCCTACCTTAAATCTTGAATACGCGGTTTCGTAAATTTTCCGCGATTTAGCTGGCAATAATTTTCGTGACGCTACTTGCGCTGCTTCTATCAACTCCGGTGGAGTCAGAGAAAACTCGGAATCAAACATTTTTTAATTTATTATTCAAAATACCTACTAAACAATTACTGAGTTCGCAATTTTTGAATCAAATCATAGGATTAAATGGACAGATATTTGATTACTTTGAAGTTTTCTTTAGCAATGCAGGTCTAATTGTCGCTATAACTACAACAGCTTACTAGTTTAAAAATTCAAATTTCATATCGATAACATTCTGACTTTAACATATTGTAATAATATGTTTTTTCATTATTAAATCGTCGTTTTTCCTGTCACAGAAAAAAATTGTGTATTATACACGAGAAAATATTAGATTTTAGCTCTCGGTTTTTTGTCTCCCACAACATAACCTTGAGCTAAAATATAATACTTTTTTCCCTTTTATAATAAATAACTATTTTTATTACTAGGAAAGACTTTTTCCGCGACGTCCGAATCCTAGCAGCTTTAGAAGATCCCAACATAGCTCGCGTCTTAGGTTTGTGCAGCTTGGACGAACCGCTTTGCGTAATAATGGAATATTTAGACCACGGAGATTTATGTCAATTTTTAAGAACGCACGTTACGGCAAATAGCACCTTACCGTACAATCTACGTACTTTATCGTTCGATTGTCTCCTCTATATGGGAGTACAAATAGCATCAGGAATGAATTATTTGGAATCGTTGAATTTCGTTCATAGAGATTTGGCTACCAGAAATTGTTTAATAGGAAACGGTTATCAAATCAAAGTCTGCGATTTTGGCACATACAACGAATTATATGTTAGCGATTATTATAAAGTAGATGGCAATACACCGTTACCGATAAGATGGATGGCTTGGGAGAGTGTTTATCAAACTAGGTAAGTTATTTTTTGATTAATTTAGGTTAAGATACTCAGACAGATGCAAGCAACGAGGCACACCACAGATATAGGTCGCGTTCATCTCAACAAAGTTGATCAGGTAGCGATTTTTAGAGTGATCCATCAGTTCGTAATTCTGCTGAACGTGCTAATAAAACCATCGACATAATACCTATGTCAAATGTCAATGAAAACAGCAACAACTCAATTTTATTTGATATATACGACAATTATGAAATAGGTAGGTAATACTTCTAACCATTAAAAAATGAGATTTAATTACAATAAATTGAGCTCCCCACTTTGGGGCATACTATGAAAAGTTGAATTTCCTGACAAACTATACAATTTATTAATGAAATAATAAGTCACCTCCAGCTGTTCACTCATTTTCACTAAAATACAAACTAAAATATCTCCAAACAAAGAAATTTATATGTTTCCAGCATATATCATGAATGACAGTTATTGCATCATCAATCGGTAGAGTGTAGCGTATTTTAATTTTGTTAGAAAAAATGGCGACTGATACCACAGCGCTCAATCTGATCAGTTAACAAAACACGCGTTCAGCAGGAAATTGATGATCGCTTCGGTAGCGCTACGTTGTGATGAACGCGACCATATTCAAAAGCGCTCTTATCGTGCGGGTTCAAAGGTCACTAACCATATGTATTAAATTAGAAGACACAGAGGTTACCAAAATGTGATATTACAAATATACCCTGAGAAAAGAATAATGATTGATGTTTCCTGCACACTGGTGGACGAATTTCCACTTTTAAATTTCATTCATTCTCGAAATAATCTATCAGATTAAGTACCAATTTTTTGCTTGAGGATGCAAAATACCGGAAAATTGCATCTTATTATTCATATTGTCAGTTTGAATTGTCAAAGTGACATAACTGATATTTAAATAAAAACTTCGCTGGTGGAAGACTTTTTAGAATCGCTGAAAACTAAATACATATCCTCTTTTCTCCCGTCAAAATTGCATAAGTATGTCTTATTCATCTTTGTTGAATTGTATGACCCGCATGATAATACTGCATTTGACTATTCTTAGACAGATGCATTCACAGAAAGGCAGGTAAACAGTAGGTTACACATAGAAAGAGATGGGCGGAAATGAAATAAACACAGACTCTGACAAATAAAGAGACGGCCAAACCTATAAAGAGACTAGAGAGACTAACAGAAAGACTCCGAGCGAAGACGCAAATAACACGCACTGACAGATGGACGCGACACAGACAAAAAAATCTGAAGGTAGAGATATCGGCAGTAATTCATACATAGGCAGATAGCAAGAGTTGTGAGGGAGTGGGGAGAGTACAAGAGCAAAAGAGGGAGGGTGAGTGCGGGAGAAGGAAGGAGAAAATTAAAAAGAGTATAGGTATGAATGGAAGAGAGTTCAATGTGAGAGGGAGAAGTAGCCTAGTCAAAGTACACAAAATATCCGTTAAATGCCGCAAAAAATATAAAAAAAACTTGCAAATTCACAATTGAGTATTCAAAAAGGTTGTGATCAACACGAGAAATACTTTACGATGTTAGGCATGCGATTTTTTTATATGAAATGTGTTCTAAAATGGGGTATCTACAAATGCATTGTAAAAAACTTTTTTTTTTGAATTTTTTAATGTATTATCATCGATTTTCCACGTATACTTCTACTAAAAAGTCCTTTTTTACCAAATTCCTCTAATTAACATTAATAAATTGGAAAATTAAATTACATAGAATATGACGTAATCTTCAAATTTTATTTGAAACTTTTTTTTGTATGCATTTTTCACAAAGATACACGATTTTCCACGTGAACCTTCATTTTCTTGTCCCCACTTTATTTACATTATTGTTTCAATAACAGCCTCTATTTTTAATGTATTTTGTTGGAAATTTTTGTTGTTAATATTTTATTATTGTTGTTGTTGTTATTGCACGGCGACGCGTATAAGCCGCTCTCTTACCTGTTTTCTCACCTTTATTTATGCTTCCTTCTCTTTCTTACCTGAGCCATAGGTGTGTTCTTTTGTATCGCGATCACTTCCAAATGGGTTCATTATAAAGTTCACAAATTTTTAGATAATATGATAAACACTATAAAAAGTTATAGAAGGTTTGCTGAAAGACGTCTGATTTAAGTATTTATTGTAAGTAATTGTCAATGATTTAAAAAATTTGACATTTTTAGAAAAATTGTACAGTAGTTTCGAAAAAAGATGCTCCAAAATGTTTAGTGGTAAAGTTTCATTGAATTATAGTAATTTCGAAAAAAGATATAATTGAATGAAGTCTAAAAAACAAGTAAGATTAAGCATGCAAAAAACAGCATAAGAAGCATTTGTTCGAAATATTGATAGCTTTGCCTTTATAATAATAATGTTTTATGATCATTTACCTACAATGCTAAATACAGAAGGAATTTTCGCTGGGATAAGTATTAATTAATAGGAATTATAATTGTTTATAAATAAACTGATTTTACATTTAGAAAATCTACTTTTTCAAATTTGGAAGTATTTTTATCTTAAAGTTGAGATCTTCCTCTACATTTTACATGAGTCTATTTATTTTTTCAGAATGTTATAAGCCCAAAATTATTAACTTTCAAGTCGAGCGGTTAATAAATTTGGCTCCCAGGCCGTTCGCGCGTAACCACGAATTGACTACCACTGAAATGAATTTTATCTCGTAAAATTTTCAATTTACAGAAAAACTTTTAAAACAAAATTTGTAGATAAATGCATCACCTACAAATTTTGATTTGGAAGTTTTTCTGTATATTTATTATTTAAACAATTGAAGCGAAAAAACAAAAACATAATTTCACTCGACGATTTTCCGGAAAATCGCCTGTCCAACATCGTAAAGTTTTGCTCATGTTAAACACACCCCTTTTAAATACACAATTTTGAATTATCAAGTTTTTTGTATTTTTTGTGAGGCTAAAGAGAAAGACGAATGAAGGAAAGAAGAGACGAATACAAGGAGAGATAGAAATAAAAAGTAGCACCTATCAACAAAAAAAATATTTTTTCTTGGGTTTCTGTTCTCATGCTTAAATTCTGATTCTAGACATTGAAAAACACTTACATATTCATATGTAGTTCGTAAAGTTTGCTTTGAACTGATTTACAACGATAAGTATAACTTAATTTAATTTACACTTTTAGACATTAATTTCTTGTTATTTTACATCTATATGTTATTGTTTATCACAAATTTTCAATAAAGAAGACTCTTGTATCCGAAAAACTGTTTTCTAATTATAATTTACAGTGGAAGGGTGGAAAAAATATAAAAATCAGTAATTTTTGCTGAAAAATTGAAAAATCGCTCTAGTTTTTACAAAAGCAAACTTAAATCGAAAAAAAAAATTTTTTCCTTATTTTTGTCGTATGTAGCAGTCGGACCCAAAAATCGTGTTGACCGGTGTAGTTCACTAAGTATAAAAGAGATTGAGTTTTTTTCTGTTAAAATTAAACTTGTTATACTGGGTGTCTCATTATATTCTGACTGTTTTCAAGAGCTTATATCTTCGAAACGGTTCTAGATAATAAGATGCGGTTTCCACAGTTGGGTTCAAAATTACCGTGAGTTTTGTTGTGACACATTTATATAAATGGCGTACTTCCGGTTTACCCACTAGAAATGTGGCGTATTTTCAGAATACAGTAGATGTAATTTTTTAAATGGGACACCCTGCATATTAAGCAATTTCTTGAAAGATGCATATTTTTACTTTTTATCGGTACCTCAAAGTTTAAAATCAGTGCAAAGAAAGCGAAGTTAGATCACTTTAACTGGGATACTGTAATGATTCAGATATCTTATTAATACATAATAATCAAGGAGGCGTTAATATGTCACATCACAAAAATAATGCGATCATTGACAAAACTTCACATTGTGTTAGAACCAGTTAGAACAAGATGGTATTTTGAACCAAAATGTTTGCTTTCAACAAGACGGGGCTCCACCCCATTATTCCAACATATCAAGAGAATCTGTTAACAAACAATTTGGAAATAATTGGATTGGTAGGACTGGTCCAATAGAATGACCTCCAAATTCCCCAGACCTGACTGCCCCGGATTTTTTTGTATGGGGATTTGTGAAAGATAGAGTCTACAACCCGATGCCTGCTACTATTAAGAATTAAAAAATAACATACGGCAGGTAATGGAAAATATTCCTCTTGAAATGCTGACAGCAGTATTCGACAACTTGGTTCGATTCCACAAATGTATAGACCAAGAAGGAAGACACATCGAACATTTGTTTTAGAGTGCCCTAAAACATGTTTCTATTTGTTTTTTACAGTTCACTTAAGCTAATAAAGTTCCAACTTTATATCTAAATCATTAGGTACAGCATCCTAGTTAAAGTTATCTAACTTCGCTTTCTGTGCACCGATTTTAAACTTCAAAGTACCGTTATGAAGTAAAAATATGCGTCTTCCAATAAATTGCTAAATATACAGGGTGTCCCATTTAAAAAATTACATCTACTGTATTCTGAAAATACGCCAATTTTCTAGCGGGCAAACCGGAAGTACGCCATTTATATAAATGTGTCACAACAAAACTCACGGTTATTTTAAACCTAACTGTGTAAACCGCATCTTATTATCCAGAACCGTTTCGAAGATATAAGCTCTTAAAAACAGTCAGAATATAATGAGACACCCTGTATTTCAGGAGAGAGGTAGGAAATTTTTATACATTTAATATTGTCGATGTTATAGATATACAACGAAAAGTGATGTTTGGTCGTTCGCCGTAACATTATGGGAAATATTGACGCTTTGCCGACAACAGCCCTTCGAGTTTATGACAGATCCCGAGGTGATGGAAAACTTGGCGCGTTTACACTGCGACGATGGACAATTTAAACACCTACCTCGACCTACGACGCATAATAAGGATATATACGATTTGATGTTGGAATGTTGGAAGAGGAAGGATTCAGAAAGGCCTACGTTTAGAGAGATACACTTATTCTTGCAAAGAAAAAATTTAGGTTACATTCCTACATAGTACCTATTTAGGAAGACTGGTTAGATGATATAATTGGGAACAATGTTGTAAATAGAACACAGGGTGATAAATTGTACTTTATAATAAATATAATGATATATGCATCGAATATGTTTATTTTAGAAAGAAATTTGAAAAAAAAAACAAAAGACGATTCATTACATTGTTTTTTATGTAGACGCAAATGGACTATTGAAAAGATGATAAGAAAAGCTTGTTGAAACTTGTAGTTGTATTTGTAGATTACTACATACTGTATAAAAACAACAAAACCCATTATTTAAACAATCCCTATATGTGCCTACTTGTCTATTATATTTCGTTGTTTTATATAAATATTTTCTTTAGCTCTTGCAATAATTATAAAATATATACGCTAGACGATAGGGGTTACAACTACAAGAAATTAACAATAGATCTGATTTTTTTATATAAGTACCTTAAACTATGTGGACTAATATAAAAAAAAGTTTACCAGTCTATCGATTTCCCAAATTAGATGAAAAATCAAAAAACTTTTTTTTCGAAATACCTCAATATTTCGCGCTGGGAGGAAGGTAGAAAAAAATTAAAAATACCACCGAGTAGGGGAAGTATTTTGCAATAAAAAAGGTCTCCTGCGTTTATTTCGTCCGAGCAATGGTTTTTCCGGAAAAAATCCGGTAAACTAAGTATGTGCTCCGCATCCGCGCGACTTTAATAATAATTGTAATAGGGCGTTTTGAAAATGGAAATGTCAGCTTTAAGATGGCAATTTTTTTTGTCATAGCACAAAATCATTTTTAGCAAATTACTCATATTTAATATAAATATTATATTCTAATAAAAAATCAAGTATCTCAATAATAGTATATTAAAGTATAAGTAGATATTAAAGTCTTTAAAACACGCGCTATTTTTAAAGACCAGTTATCCACGAATACTTAACGCTATTTTTTTTATTGGTGCACTTTGAAATTATAAATACTGATCTATAACTACTACAGCAACAAGAAATGGAAATCATAGATGTAAATAAGAACTAAATGTCAAATAGTTGAATTCGTTATGCATATGAGGTACCTGTACCTTGCGTTGTCATGGAAATGAGAAAAACATAAACTAATTTGTGTTTTGATGGAAGTTCAACCTTATTGAGTTCTGTGAATATCAATAGTATTAATTTGAATACCATTTTCTAAAATTTGAAAAATCGAAATATTAATATTTCAAACAATACCAGGCACTTTCCATTTTAATTTATAAATTTGACATTGCTAAATATTGTTCGAATAAAAGTTTTTACGTTACAAACTACTCCTGTCAGACCAATAATTAAAAAATAGTAATTTAGACATGAGTTAGACTTCGTTTCTCGAGTTGTTGATGTTGCCACGGTAACTTTAAAACACGCGCGTTTTTTAAAGTTCGATTTAAACACGCTGAGGCGTGCTTTAAATAGGTAAAATGGTTCACCAATAAAAAAAAAGATATATAATATATAATAAGGTGGCATTGAAACAATTTTTCGAAGGATGGACACTGTTATTTAGGAGGTCTGTTCCATAGAAAAAAATTTACAGGTAATTTATTTTTCCTAATTACGAAATAGTACAATTTTCATTAACTTGTAATTTCCAGGAATCTTGAATTGACAAGAAAATATTATATATTAAGTACTGTAACTTTAATAAAACTAGAGTCATTTCATTGGGGTTTGCGTAGAAATGTTGTGGAAACTTCTAAGATCAAGAATATATAATTACAACATTAATTAATTTACATACATTTTTGGATTCAATGATTTTTTGTATTATTTGTGAAAATAGTAATTTTTATAGATTCGGGTGGGAATCTTCTTTATTTTTTCAAAATAAAATTTGATACTCCTGTAATATGAAGATTAATGTTCAACGAACAAAATGTATATAGTGAAAAGTTATAAAAGATTAATATATAATTTTAGGATATTATTTTGTGCAGACCTTTTTGCAATTAAAATATTTAAAAATAATTTATTACCTTTTATTTATTATTTACACCCTTAACTCTCACCAAAGATTGAAAAATAATTCTGATTAAATATTTATATTTTTTTCCGCGATTCAGAAAGTCTTCCGCCGTGCAGCAGAGTGGCGCGAATGCGGAGCACATACTTAGTTTACCGAATTTTTTCCGAACAAACCATTGCTCGGACGAAAAAAACGCAAGATACCTTTTTTATTGCAAATCACTTCCCCTACGCGGTGGTATTTTTCTTCACTTCTCTCCCAGCGCGAAATATTGAGGAATTTCGAGAAAAAAAGAATTTTTTGATTTTTTTTCTCAATTTGGGAAATCGATAGGCTGGTAAACTTTTTTTTATATCAATCTACATACTTTAAGATAAAAAACCAGCCGAATTGCTAATTACTAGTACTTTTGGTCTAAAATGACCCCTACCGACTGGCCTAATACCCCTATTTTTCATTTTATTATTCAAAAAGTTGTAGACAATCATATTTGTGTTTAACGCTCACAATAAGTTAATTTGCCTGCTTACAGTCCCGATCTGAATCCATTTGTTACACTATTTCGTTCTACACCATCGATCTATACCGTTTTATATTTTCAGATAAATTGTTTATTATAAATTTAATAAATTACTTACGAAAATATTCATAACAATGAAGATTGTTCATTTTTTTTCATCACCTTGCACAATAATTCTTGACAATGTTTAGAAAAAAGAAATATTATAATATTAATTTCGCTAGAAGTAGTCAATTGAAGCACTTGGAAATCTATTTTTTGCTGAAATTAGTTTTTAAGTCATAACAATTTGTAAGCTGCCGAACTAAAAGTAGAAATAAGACCACTTCATTAACCCGATTTAGTACACAGTGATATCCCAATCGCAGTTATACGTAAGATTCCTACTTTTAGTTTTTGCAGTTGAATCTAAATAGATTTTTGTAGTTATTATTCGAAAGTACCTAGACCATATTACAATACTTTTTCGCCTTGACTGAAATTTTAAGATATATTATGCTAATGCTCGACTATGTACAATATTATTAGGTAAAAATACATAATTATAATAAGTATTTTTAAGTAACAACGATATTATCTATTAGTTGTATCATAATATTTGTAATAGGTACTAATGTTTTTTTTCTTTTTGTATATATCATTTTACGTAATTTTTCATGAAACATTATTATTGCTTAGCCAAATTCGCGAAAAATCGTCAAAATTTCATTACCTTGGAATGGGGAAAACAAAGCAGATCACCATTATACAGGGTGTCCCACGACGAGTTAAAACTATCTGTATATGGCAAAATACTTATATTAAAATCATGAAAATTTCTACGTTTCGATTTTTGGATGCGATCTTTTTAACTAAAATATTTTCAAAGATGACAGACTTACGGTTCTACCGGAAGTCGACTGTAACTTTGTGATTTTAAATGTAGCACCCTGTATATTAATACATTTTTAAAATCTACGTAAAATTTTAGTATACTTTTGTCTGAAAACTTTTTTCGAAAAATGCATATTTTTTGAGTTATTAATTTTTTTGTAAAAAATTTGACGGTTGCAGACCCTTACAAATTATTTTTTCAAGAGGATACCATTAAAGATATGAAAATGGTTCCTGTTCGGTTGCTTTTAGCAAGCTCAGACCTATTTAAATCTATGTTGAAATTTTTTCATTTTATACAGGGTGTGTATAGAAAGTGTTCAAAGTTTAACTTCATAAATATCAAATTTCTTTATTTTTTTAAATAGAACCACCCGGTTTTTTCTATTTTAATGCATTCAGGGGTGAAAAATAAGGCAAATTCATTGATAGCTTCCTATACCTAAACCTTACCGTTATCCAGATATTGAATGTTTTCTGTAAATTTTTAGAGATGCAGGATAGCTTACTGCAAATAAAGCACATTATGTTCTTGTAACAACTTTGCCATATTTACCATGTATTAAAAGCAAATTTACATAATCTTTTTTATTTCTTAGTGCTTGTATCAACGGGTCAAAATAAATTTTATACCACACCTGCATCTCTCAAAATTTACAGAAAATATTCAATATCTGGATAAAGGTAAAGTTTAGTTATAGGAAAGTATACATGAATTTGCCTTATTTTCAATTCATTCAAATAGAAAAAACCGGGTGGTTCTATTGAAGAAAATAAAGAAATTTGATATTTATCAAGTTAAACTTTGAACACCTTTTACACTCACCCTGTATAAAATGAAACATTTTTCAGCATAGATTCAAATACGTCTGACCTTGCTTAAAGCAACCGAACAGAAACCATTTTCATATCTTTAAGGGTATCCTCGTAAAAAATAATTTACAAGGGTTTGCAACAGTCAAATTTTTTACAAAAAAACAATAACTCAAAAAGTATGCATTTTTCGAAAAAAAGTTTTCAAACAAAAGTATACTAAAATTTTACGTAGATTTCAAAAATGTACTAATATACAGGGTGTTCTATTCAAAATAACAAAGTTGCAATCGACTTCCGGTAGAGCCGGAAGTTTTCCATCTATGAAAATACTTTAGTTAAAAAGACCATATCCGAAAACCCAGACGTAGAAATTTTCATGATTTTACTATAAGTATTTTGCCATAAACAGATAGTTTTAACTCGTACTCGTCGTGGGACACCCTGTAGAGTAGGTGTATGGTGAGAAAAGTATTAATATCGTTTTCCTAATATCTAAGAGTTTGGTGCAAGACGTATATAACTAATTTTAACAAGCACCATCTCTCACAAAACACCCTCATCGTTCAAAATTCGAAATTGAATCTGTGGCACACAGGTAGAATCCCCATTCTACTGACAGCTTTATATACTGCAGTGCAACGCTCATTATCAGAAAAATGTCCACTTATATGTTAGAGTTCAGAAAAAAAAGAAGAAGAATCGATTCTTTCATCGATTATTCAACTTCTATCGATATATGTAATGAAAAGGGTCTTTTTATACACAATACATCAGGCAGTTTCTTAAAGGGCTTCTTTATATCTCGGCAATTAATATTTTCTATATAAATCGAGCAAGAATATTGAACTGCACCTTATTCCAACAGGCGTGAACTTTGTTTTGATAATAAGTTATTTGAAATTGAGTACCAAAAATCCTTTCATTGGACCAAGTATTATTAATTATTTAACCAAAATTTTAACCACAGCAACACTAAAACTAACTTGCTACCTTACAGCACTTAGTCTGGCTATTATTGCTAACATTTTTCCGATCATTCCGATGTAATAGGTAAACATATTACCCGTGAAGCCCCCATAGGGGTAATACATATGAGGCAACAAGCCATAGGCCGCTGTGTAAATGAGAATGTCCGTCTGAGCTCTAGTGAGAGGGAAAGAAAGAGACGATCAGAGGTTTCTCTGTCTTTGTCTGTATATATAGCATATTATTATGCGCTGTTAGAGATAGGCAGCCTAAGCCTACGACTTTCTATCTCTTTCAACGACATCTCTTTTAGATGCTGATGGGTTCCGAGCTGGCTTGTTGCTGTTGCCTCTATCTGTAGTATTTCTAAAACAAGCTGCTGCGACAAAATTTTTGTAACTTTATAAAATATATTAGAGTTATGCTTAATTTTTCCTTTGAATGTTTCATGAAAACCTCGAAAAATGTAATTTAAAAGTGCACAGTAGCAACGACTTTATAAATAAATTAATAAAAATTGTAATAACTTTTCAATTTTAAAATAAAACAAGTTTCTTTAAATTATTGGTATATTAACTACTAGGACTGAACAAGTATCTTCAATAAAACTGTCAAAACAAGAGATCTTACCATTGGAAATATATAATAGGGCTCAGATAACCAAAAATAATTCTGGGTGACTAAAGCTTGTCGAGATCAAATAGATGCCTCAGCCAGAGTAAAACTGCACCTACAATTTTGACAGGTGTTCTGATGGGCACCTTACAAAGCTCAAAATAGTGGAGGAAGAAGAATATAGATTCTGTGGTATGGAAGAAGACACCTCTATCCACATACTTGCGGATTGCATAGTAATACAGAATCCAAAGGCCACATCACCTAAGGAACTACTGAAATTCCTTTGGGAAATAAGGCTTGAAGAGCTTCCAGTCTCTAGAAACTTTACTAGGGTACTAAGTAGAGTAATCAGTTCCAAAATGGTGTGGGAATGCCTAGACAAACTCAATGAACTAGGCGAGAACAATATAGTCACCTTACTATGGATTCCAGGACACACTGGAATAGAAGGAAATAAAATAGCAGATGAACTAGCAAAGAGGGGGACTGAAATACCTTTCTGGGGGCCTGAACCCTTCTGCGGAATCAACCCCTAATGTAATATTGGCAGAAATCGGTAAAGCCGAGAAAAAGGGAAGATCTGACCATTGGAAAGATCTAGTAGGGCTTATACAATCAAAGACTCTTCTGGGTAACTACAACTTGTTGAGATCAAATGAATGCACAAGTCAAAGTAAAACTGCGCTAAGAGTTTTAACAGGGATCCTAACGGGACATAGTCGCCTGAATGGGCACCTGAAAAAGCTCAAAATAGTGGAGGAAGAAGAATGCAGATTTTGTGGCATGGAAGAAGAAACCCCCATCCACATAATTTCCAGCTGCACAGCACTTCAGAATCCTAGAGCACAGCACCTGCGAGATTACTGGATAGAAAAGGAACATTTACCTAAGTTGAAGCATACAGACATCCTAAAATTCCTCCGGGAAATAGGACTAAAGGAACTACTAGTTTCTGAGACTGTCCTCAGAACCTAA
This sequence comes from Galerucella calmariensis, assembly GCA_910591675.1. Lineage (NCBI taxonomy): Eukaryota > Metazoa > Arthropoda > Insecta > Coleoptera > Chrysomelidae > Galerucella > Galerucella calmariensis. Next base: position 20,999 of record CAJUYG010001631.1, on the reverse strand, counting down.
GTAGAAGTAAGGGGGCACAATAGATCTTTTAGGTCTCAGTTAGTGTCACCCCAAAATACATAAAGTAGAGGAAAAAGGTTTTAGTGAGTGTCAATTAAAAAACCAGGCACAAGAAGAATAATGTTATCAATACATTTAAGTTTCAGTTTCCATTATATGATCTATTAAAACCACAGAAACTATAATTGTATCCCTACTAAATATAGTTGTTCCCATCATACACTTTTGTAAAGAAAATTGGAATCCCATAGAATGTTTTAAGAGTTAGAGAGTCGTTTTACATTTTTCTAATCTCTTAGGTCGTATTGAGAAGTTTCCCAGAGTGGAACATTACTGACTGTTGAAAGAGTTAAGAAAATAACATTAATGAAACTTGTTTTGTTTAAAAAAATTTCCGTTTGGTTCTAATAGGTTTTAGTACAATAAATGTGTATTTTCTATACATATTTTTCAATAGCTGCAATAGAAATGATTAAATATAATATGTAAGATAACGAAAATGCCCACCATTTCAATTTGTAAATAATAATCTCTCCATGATGATGATATGTTAGTTTAGTAGCTTTTAAGATAATGCAAGTACCTAAATAGCTTGAACAATCAATTTTTACAAAAACTTGTTAAACTCTTTTTGCACTAAATAATATGAACATAATAATATTCATTTTTAAGTAGTTTTTTTTTCTCTCTATTCAAATGTAACCCGTCATCAGTTACACAAACTCGTTATGTTTCCAAGTTAATAAAGTAAAAAGAAAATTTTAGCATAATTTTATTTATTATTTACCTTACCTATTTTGTTAGTAGATCCTCACCACTACATTTATCAGACAGAAACGAACAAAATATACCTTTAGCATTCCCAGGACTACGTTACTATCGAAATGTTTGTAGTTCCTTGCAATAGAACCTGATATAGTTCAAAGTGGAAATATTTTCACCATTTTTCTCGTCAGATGTAACATTGATACATAGTCCAGTAAATGATGGGACAAAACTCCTGAAGACTTCACTTTGGGCTCAATTTGTAGGTCACGGCAGGTGATTTTAAACGAGAAAAAACTCGCGATTAAGTTTACGGAAGGCGGGGGGGGACATGGCACCCTAAACCCTGGAAAACGGGTTTCTCGCTAATATCTGGCTCAATATGCGAATTAGAGAATTTTTTCTTTAATAAAAAATGAAGATCGTCTTATTATCTACAGAAATGGTCCCTATCACTTTTTTCGAAAATTCGATAGTTATCGAGATAATGAGACCAATAAGTCTCCTCATTTCAGCGACTTTTCAGGAGCTTTCGATATATTTAGGTGTTCAGTTACTGGACTAACAAGTTATATTCTAAATCAAATTAATAATTTTATTTTTTTGGCCACCGAGTATCATTTATGGACGAAAAATTTTTTTATTTCTCTTTCCGTCAGATGGAACAATAAATTCTATTTATTTCAGAACTAAGTTTAAATAAAATACAAACAAAATATTGTACCGAGAGTTCCAAATTAAATATTATTTTTATTTTCAACATTCAAAACATTTTAATCAAATTATCTCAAGTAAAACCACTGATATAGAAATATTAAAAAAAAAAAAACGGAGATGATCAAAAAGGAGCATTAGATGCAAAGACAAATTAATAATTGCTGAAAAGGGCAGCTTCAGAAGATATCGAGTAGGAAGCATATAAAAAAAAGTTCTTAGGCTGTGAAAAATCATTTTTAAATTCTATTGTATCAGTTCTCATAAGGATGGAACGAAAAGATGTTACACACCATCAGATCACATATTATAATATATATACAGGGAGGGAGAGAGTAAAGAATATATTACATTGAAAATAAAACAGTATGAAAGAAAACTACCTAGAAAATAATTAAATCATTAGAAAAAAAACATTGTTCACTAACTAAACAGTTGTTCTGTAGCTCTCTCCAAATCCCAATTGCAAGATGACAATGACACTCGAGCTTGGTGTTCTTCAATCCCCATATCGATAAGTCGCCTAATTTTTTCATTACAGTCCGTATTTACTATGGGACCTGAAATTGTTTCACAATCGTTAATACGGCATATTTTCCCTGATTTAATAAAATCTCAAGCAAGCTCTATATTATTCCAAGGAGTGTTAAATAAGTGTGATAAATAATTTTTTTAGTTGGCACTAAGATTTCTAAAGCAGTTTCCATTTCGGCAGGTTCCCAAGAATCTTATCGCCTTCCAGAAAAATTTCATTCTCTTCAAGAATAAATATCTACACATAAGAGTAGATTACTGAATTTATAAATACATCTCATTTTACAGGTCTGTTGTAGCACAAAAATCACAAAAGCTCAATATAAAAGACAAGTTTTCAAAATAATTATTATAACCAAACACAATATTTGAAATACTGTTATTTCAAGCAGATTTGGCAAGTAATTTTTCAATTACTGTAAAAAGGACATTCAATTTGGAAAATAATGATAAGATCTTACCTCCAGCATAAGCATTTGTCCAGTGTTTCGCTGTCAACGTGAACATTTCCAAATTATCTTTATATTGTTTGGCTACCACAGCATCTTGAGGATCATCAGGTTCTGCTGCAGAAAGAAGTGCTTGTAATGACAATAAAACAGTTCTCAAAGTCATTGCTGCTGCCCTATAATATAATCATTCAACTACAGATATTGATTTAAAGAATGATTTCCTCAACTTACCACTGATCTTTCAATATATCTAAACATATTGCTCCAGTTACTGAAGATATATTTGGATGCCATATTTTTGTGATAAATCGAACCTGAAACAAATTATAAATTGAGTATTTTGTACTAGAACCTGTGAAATTGGAAATAATGTTGATTCCTTTTAAAAATTTTGTTTTCAACTACATGCAGTATATATAACTGAAGGTATATAGGAGATTCTTGAAAAAATATATTTCTCAATGACGTTGGAAAAATTAGTAGGATTACCTTTGGAGGATTGAAAGGGTACGTTTCAGGAACTCTAATTTCTAAGACAAAGTTCCCTCCTTCATATGGTGTGTCGGGGGGACCTGCAATTTCTCCCTTTAATTCAGTGTAACTGTCATTTATTAGTTCTACTCTTATGGCACATTTTGCTACCTGAAAATCAAAAATTGCAATTAGGGAAACCGTAATATTATTGAATTTTAAAATCTTAAGAGCATTTCATAGTTTATTAACCTCTTCACTTTTGATAACTTCTTTAAATTCTCGTTTAATTCTTTGAGCAGCAATATTCGCCATTTTTTTAACACTAAATAAATTTATGATTAATTAAAATTTTTGCAAAATGGTAATGTCTTAATAGTGAGTTTATCAAAATGAAAATTTAGAAACGCTATGTACGAGATTCTATTTATTTTTTACACTTCAATTTTCCACATCTTTTCAGTTTCGTTACAATGAGAACTATCGATATCACAAACTATCGATGTGCTCTAGCTGTCATCGTCATCTATAAAAGTATCGATACTTTCACGAGCAATCAAAATTATATCAATTTTTATTTTAATTGAATAAAACGTGACTAATTTCTTGTCAATGCTGACGATATTAAATTTTCATCAAACAACTTTATATCATGCGTTAACAATGGTAAAAATTCATATTATATTCAGTTTGATTTAAAATGAATCGATTATAAAAAGTATGAGAGGAAAATTTTACTATGGTGTCGATTCCTATGAAAGTTTATTTATTTGATAGTATTGATAGTATAAATGAGCCAGTATGGTTTATTTTATCATTTTTATTACCAATTCTCCCATTTAATTCCATTATTTATTCAAATTTTCTCAACATGTCAAGATCGAGGGACGTTTGCTTTATGCAAAATTTTCAAATGTCAAATCATAGTGTCAAAAGTCAACAATGTCAAAAAATATATTCCTGTGAACCTGCACAATACAATGACAATAATGTGATATATTGGTGACTAAATTATGTAGAGAATAAAAACATCCAGTTATTTAAACGTTTTAGTGTATTTATTCAATTACTTTCTTATGTATTGAGAATGAGTTTTTTATTGTAAGTACTTGTTTTGCATTGTTAATTATTATCAGCGAATTCCAATTATTTTTTAAGAGAAAAATATTCAACAAAAGATTGATTCACATTCACATTATGTTAGTACTAAATAACATCCCTTCGAAATACATTATTTTACTTGAATTAAACAGAATGAGAACCTAGGCTCTTGAAATGTATCAAACAAAATGTTTTACTCCAATTGTATAGAAATAACTTTATCAATTTTCAACACTCATATTATCTCTTTGGTGTAGAATTTATTACATTTTTAATATACATGTTATATTATTTTTAGTGGAAGTCGTTCTTCAAAAACTTTTAAACCAAAGAAAAATATACCGGAAGGAACTCATCAGTATGAGTTGATGAAGCATGCTGCTGCTACATTGGGTTCAGGAAATTTACGTTTAGCGGTGATGCTCCCTGAAGGAGAAGACTTGAATGAATGGGTGGCAGTCAATAGTAAGTAATTAATCCATTATATCATGTGTTTTGATGATATTTTTTTCAGCTGTTGATTTTTTCAACCAAATTAATATGCTTTATGGGACAATAACAGAATTCTGCACAGAAGACAGCTGTTCAATAATGTCAGCTGGACCGAAATATGAATACCATTGGGCAGATGGGCATACCGTTAAGAAACCTATAAAATGTTCTGCACCAAAGTATATTGATTATTTAATGACTTGGGTACAAGATCAGTTGGATGATGAAACATTATTTCCTTCAAAAATAGGTATATAAATGCGAGAATTTATTAAATTATACTATTTATTGTGTTTTTAGGTGTACCATTTCCGAAAAATTTTCAATCGATAGCAAAAACTATCCTAAAAAGATTGTTTCGGGTGTATGCCCACATATACCATCAGCATTTCAGCGAAGTGGTTCAGTTAGGAGAAGAAGCGCATTTGAATACCTCATTTAAGCATTTTATTTTCTTTGTACAGGTAAGTTAGTTTTCCTAATTGATGATTTCCTACAATATTGTTGTTTTTTTCGTAGGAATTTAATTTAATTGAACGCCGAGAACTGGCGCCTCTTCAGGAATTAATTGATAAGTTAACAGCAAAAGAAACCAGATGAATAATTGATGTTTGCTTTTTTCTTTTCGTTTTCAATTCGACTAGCCGGAGACTGTAGAGATCCTCGGAGACTTCTTAATTCTACATAACTAAATGTTTTACTTATTTAATCGATATCTGCACATAGTACGTTAAGAAAAGTGTTTCCTAAGAAAAAGATATAATTTGTAATATCATTATTTTTGTTTGTACTGTTATAGTTATAAAAATATATAAATATATATACAATATACACATGTGCTTAATTGTATAATATATTAAATTGATTTTGTTTAAAAATGTTTGACATATTTTTATAAAATGCTTATGATATATATCGAGTACTTTCTTTAAGCTTTAGCATTACGCATTTTTTTTTATTCATATCGAAAATAAATATATCATAATGACAAAAAAATATAGTCCTACTATTTAGCAATAATGTTGTACTATTTTAGTTTTGGTGTTACAAACTAATAAAAATAGAATCTTAGCATCATTGTATTTTTTTGCAGCACCTTTAAGAAGAGGAGGGTAATTGGTAGGACTGTAGAGCAGAGTATGTTGTATGGCGCGGAAGTGTAGGGTGAGAAAGTAGGGGTGAATGCGAGGGTTAGACCACTCCTGTGGATGCAGAGAGGAATACTCCTGAGGGTGGTGCAGGCGTACAGAACAGTGGGTGGACTTGCAGCAGCGGTGCTGTCAACTTGATGGCTAGAGCCAGACAGAAACGATGGAGGGGTGCGACCAGAGGTGAAGTACATGAATGGATGTATGAGGAAATGAAGAGGTGGGATGAGTATGAGAGCGGGCTGAAGGGAGCGATTGGGAGCAGGAGAAATTGGGTAGACCAAAAAATTCGGGGAGGTGAACTACTTCTTGACACAGGTGCACACAGGGCATGGGTCGAGAGTAAGTTGCCTCCACAAGATTGGGAAAAGAGAAACTGGAGTGTGCGAGAGATGTGAAGTGGAGGATGATGTGGGACATGTGTTTAGATGTTGGAAGAACGAGGGAGTTTTGAAGAAGTTGGAAAATAAACTGGGAGAGGCGGTGTATTGGGAAAATATGGTGAAGATTATGTTGAGGGGCGAGGAGGAATGGATCTAGATAAGTGGCGCAGTAGAGAGCATGATTAGGGAAAGAGAAGGACTCGACATGGCATGTGAGAGGTAGGAGTGATAGAAGGGAGAAGATGACTGAGAGTGTGTGTAGGACCGCCGCCCGTTTTGAAGTATGCTAGGGTAGTGATTCCAAGGCGGGAGTAACGGCGAGTTTGAGGCATTCCCGCGGGGGGATGAGTCCAACACTGACTGGGTACTGGTTAAGGACCCATTCGAACATGAGTTTCCCATCTCGGCCCGAAAAAAAAAACTTTAAAAATAGTTTTTCCATTGTTTAATATTAATATAATATTAGACAATGGTTTTTTACAATGCTAACAAAAATATAGAACTTTTTAGATATAAAAATGAGTACCACAGGGTACAGTGTTAGGCCCCATACTTTTTATTATCTACATAAACTACCTCTTAAATTTAAACATGTACAATATTATCTTATGCAGAAGGTACTGCAATGGGTTTTTTATGGTAAAAGTTGGTATGAGGTTAGGCTTTTAGTCGTGGATGGCATGAAAAAGGTGAAGAGCTGGCTAGAATGAACGTGTTTCATAAACATTTAGCATTGCATTCTCCCTAAATTATTTAAACAGACCAACCATACAATCAATTTATAATAGATGATTCCGATTTGACTATTAAAGTTGAGTAGGTATCTTGGAATCTTAATTGATGAAAATTGAAAATGGGCGGCTCATATTCAATATTTGACGAGTAAAATCAAAAAAATAATATTTAATTTGGAACATCTTGGAAAAAAATTACTTTTAATAGGGATAGTTCAATCCATAGTTGAATCTTTGATCCAAAGGTACAGTCTCGAACGGGAGGATGCAATCTAGATTCAGAGGACCAAAATAGATTTTTAAGTAGACTCATCTAGCCTAGAATAAAAATATCGACCCCTTCGACATGATAGTATGTCCAACTGGAAACATATTTGTCCACTGTCTCTCTTCAACTTCCTAACATAAAATCCCACAAAATCGGAGGCAACTTAATAATTCGACTGTCATTAATGGCAGGCAGCTAGGTTTGCTTTGAAAGTAAAAGTTGATATACCTGCAGATGTGTTAGGTTAGGTTAGGTGTGAAGAACTAACCAGAAAAGGAATTTCTGGCAAAAACATAACAATCTGCACTGATAGTAGACAAGCCCTATTAGCCTTGAACAGACAACGTGTTATATCGATCAGAGCTGGTACTAGAGTGCCACCAAGATTTAGCTAACGCCTCGGCAAATAACAATATTATCCTGAGATGGGTTAAAGGCACGACAGGAGTAAAGGTAATCGCATTGCCGATTCTTTAGCCAGGGAAGCGGCTGGACTAAAAATCTTAGGACCCAGTGACACCTACGGCCTGACGACTTCGACAATTGCGGAACTAGCCAAACGTTACACCCATGCTCAATCCCTTAAGAGATGGGATGGAATCAAAGGATGCAGTATTGCCAGGATCACCCTGGACGACACTGGGAAGCTGCGATGACCAGGAAAAACCTCGTTTAACAGTAGGATTTCTGACTGGCCACTGTCAACTAAGGAAACACCTCCATACTATGGGGCTAGTGGACACACCTCTATGCAGGATATGTGAACAGGAAGATGAAACTGTCAGGCATGTCTTATGCGAGTGTCCGGCAGTGCCGGATTTACCACTAGGCCAACTAGGCGGCGGCCTAGGGCCGCAAGCAAAAGGGAGCCGCACGCCGCAGCGTTTCATAAAAAAATTTTTATTAAGAAAAAATATTGAATTTCATTTTCTTAAATTAATACTTACAGCAACTTTAAATCGAATACATGACTTTTGGAACAATACAATCTAAAATCAAAGGTTCAAAAGTTCAAAGGCTTCGTTGAAGGTATATTTGATGAAGAAAGAAAACCTCATGATAACAAGATTACCAAGTCTCCAAGGAATACACTTTTGGAGTATCTGAAACTCATTCGTGAAAAACAATTAACAACATTATTTCCGAATATGGACACGGCTTTGCGCATTCTACTATGTATGATGACATCTAATGCATCTGGAGAAAGATCATTCAGCGTGTTAAAAAGAATAAAAAACTACCTGAGGAACTCGACTTCTGACGAAGTTTCTCAATTGTCTAGTTCGGCTAGTTTTGTGGCAAATTCTGAGCTTTTTAAAGCATTAGACTTTAACGAGTTGATTAAAGATTTTGCAGCCAAAAAAGGTAGGAAAGTGAGTGTTTAGATTTATTTGAACATTCACTGTAATACATACAGTGTGAGGAATGTTTATTTTTAGAACTAATATGTGGTACCAATTTTAAAAAGTAAAATTATAAAAATAAACGTTATGTATTAATATGAAATATGCTTTATACTTTAATTCCATAATCGTGAAGTTAAAGGATACGATATAATAATTATAAAAGCCATTTTATATTATTGCTAGCATCCGCATCCTGCATCCATTAATGTTTTCCAATTAGTGTTTATCTTTAAGATATCTCAACTACTCACTTGTTTTAACGTGAGCTTGAAATAAGGCACATTTCAATTTTCCACCTAAGGGGCGGCCGGGGCGGGGGCCGCTCGGGTTAATTTGGCCTAGGGCCGCAAGTACCCTAAATCCGGCACTGGTGTCCGGAGTTATCGTCGATGAGAGAGTGTGTGTTCGGTGAGCCTTGGCCTGCACCTGCCAATATGAGGAAGATATCTCCTAGTGACCAGTCCACCTTTCTGAGAAGGTCAGGATGGACGATGACCTAGGAGGACAACTCCTCCGGAGGAGTCACATGTGTCCCAAGTGCTGTGAGCCTACACTGACCCTCCCTACTCTACAGATACAGATAGGTTAGGTATGTGGTGAGTGGGTCTATAAGGCCCTCCATTGCGACTCCCAAATTCAGCTTCTTAACAAAGCCGATTAGTTTATTTGGTGAATGATATTTCAGGTCCAAGGGGAAAGAGAGACCCTGCCAAACATCAGATACCTGATTCGAGCCGCGGCGGTGCAGGCACAAATTATATGCTCTGCTGTTTCATCACCTTCCAGAAAAAGACGGCAAATCGGATCTTCCGACAGTACAAGTTTTAGCATATGATGATTCAGATGACAGTGGCCTGTTAAAAGGCCTGTTAGACAACCTAGATCATGCCTGCTATAGTCTAACATTTATTAGGAGACATTCTTCGGAAGAATGAGCCAATCCTGGTAAATTATGCCAGAAGTTTAAAGCTCTTCTTGCTGTCCAGGAATTTAGTGTTTGTTTGGCAAAACTTAATGCGATTCCAATTGTACGTTCTGGTCCGATAGAAACACGTGCGGCACCCTCCCTTGCAAGAGAATCTGCCTTCTCGTTTCCTTCCATGCTAGAATGGCCAAGGATTCAGACCAGCAATACTTTATTGAGTTCTCCTATTGAGGAGAGTCGTTTTTGGCAGTCTAAAACCAATTTCGACTTTGCAGGGCGAGAGCTAAGTGCTTTCAAAGCCGCTTGGCTGTCCGAGAAAATTTTTTTTGTTGACTTTTAAAGAAAAAGTTGAACTCGGTATAAGCACAGGTTATTAAAAATTCTAGGTAAGATTAGCTGAACCCTTTTAAAAGTAACAATATATCTTCCGTTATGAATAAAAACTGAAAAGGGACTGGATTCAAGTGGGCATTATTCAATTTCACAATATTGCAAACAAGTTTATTTTTCCAGGGCAAGGGTTTTCAGCGCGGAAGCAGTTTAAAACACTTGGATAGATTAACTTTTCGAGGGCTCTTCTATTATAAACGAATTATTTCTGTTTTTGTGCCGAAAAGCATGGACTTTAATAATGAAATAGTGTACATTGAAATAGAAGCGAGAATTTTACCTCTTCTTCTCTTCCTCATGTTTATTTTTTGTTTCAGAGAAAACACCGAAGGTGCAGACGTTCGTAAATCAAATCAATCACAAGCGTAGCCAGGGGGATGGTTTTGTGGGTTCAGTTTAGATAGTAACCGTAAAATTTTTAAATTTGGAAATTTGCTATGACTCTCAACAAGATCGGAAACCACATTAATGATGGCAAGACGAACTTGTGGAAAAACATGGGGGTTGAGTCCGCGAATGATACACTGGATATACAGTGTAGTGGTTAAACCCATAATAACATATGCATCTTTGGTCTGGTGGACAAAGACGACACAAAATAATGCAATGATGAGACTAGGCAAGGTGCAAAGACTTGCTTGTCTCAGTATTACAGGGTGCATGAGAAGCACGCCAACGGCAGCACTAGAAGCCTTATTTCTTCCTCCATTACACCTCGTGATAATGGGGGAAGCAAGGATGGGACTTTTTAGGCAGCAAAGCAACCTGAGCAACAAAATAGTTCAATCAGGACACATATCCATCAAGGACATCATAAATGGAGCCATTTTAGATATAGAAACAGACTATATGGCTACTAAACCTCTCCCCAGTCCCAACTATAAGGTAGAAAAACAATCACCCGAGAAGCCAATGTGCCACCTGAAGTATATGGCACACATCCAATGGACCTATATTATCTACTCGAAGGTACAGGGATAACTGGATGGGTGGACTAAATGTGGGAGTAGAGTACAATAAGCCAATAGGCTGCAGTTCTCCCGGCATCAGAACGACTTCCAAAACACAAAAAAAATATGACTCTCAACAACTCCCCTACTCCATAATCAGTTTTGGAACGCTTAGATAAGTGTTACCAAAAACTGGATATGCCTTTGACGTCACGGATTTATTTATAACTTTCGAAGTAACGAATATACAGGGTGTTTCATTTATTCTAAGCTTTTTACTAATAGTCATTACATTGGGCTGGTTGAATTAATTTTGAAATAAATGAATTTAAACTTAGTTTTGAAAACTCGTTCACGTCAAGACCGAAATCAAAGAGGCGTGAGCTTGGGACATAATATTATTGTTCGTTTATAGAAGTAAAACTTTGCTGTTTCTAAAATGCGAACGTACAGATATTTTGTTCCCTCGAGGCGATAAGATTAAAACATTTCCAGAAGAAATATGTACGAAATATTAATACAAATGAGAGAGAAACGTATTTAAAATCGCAAGTCTTTTAGTATAGGCGCTGAAGTCAACTTCTTTTCGTAATCCAAGAAAAATAAAAGTAAACCTGACAACTGTGTAATAAGAGTGAAATTCACTTGAAAGTTCTTTAAGAAGAAGATAATTTTTTTTGTCGACTTTCGCAACTCATTAATGTTTCACACAATTTCAATTGGGAATTCAAAAACAAACCCTTTACCGGTTGAAGCGGCAAAGCCATGGGAGTTATCCGGACACATCTACCGAAGTTTTTCAATATTTTACTCGAAGTTACGTCCAAGTTTAGAATCAGATAAAGAATAATGGCGAGTTTACACTTTAAAATTCAGGTTGACGTCTACTTAGAGGTGGTCCAATTTATAGCAACAAAAAAAGTTTAAATTAACAGTTTTTCTAATAAAGTTTCTTGAAAAATATTACGTAGAAAAAGGTACCAATTTATATAAATTAAAGGTTTTAGATCAGATGGTAAAAACATGGCAAAATAATATTGTATTAACTGCAAAAAAACCAGCGAGAGCTCAAGATATACAGGGTTCTGCAGCTAAACGGTTAATTAAAAATATCTGGATGGAAATTGGAATGAACGGGTTTTAAACAGCGAGCTATTGAATGAAAATATCGCCATCTATCTGCTACTTCCGGTTCTATGATATACCACTTTATAGTTTACACGGTGAAATCACATTTTTTATTATACAGGATGGGATAAAAACGGCTTTCAAAATCATCGCGTAACTCCTTATTTCCAATAAAAAACATTATAACTAATAATTATGCAGCGATCATGTAATGATGGTTATTAATACACAAGCATTAACCGGGATACGAAACTAGCCAAAGGTGATTTTCGTAAAGGAAATCGCATTGCTGATTCTTTAGCCAGGGAAGCCGCTGGACTAAAAATTCTAGGACCCAGTGACACCTACGGCCTAACGACTTCGACAATTGCGGAACTAGCCAAACGTTACACCCATGCTCAATCCCTCAAGAGATGGGATGGAATCAAGGGATGCAGTCTTGCCAGGATCACCCTGGGCGACCCTGGGAGGCTGGCGCCGAAGAAATATTTGGCGATGACCAGGAAAATCCTACAGTAGGATTTCTGACTGGCCACTGTCAACTAAGGATACACCTCCATATTATGGGGCTAGTGGACACACCTCTATGCAGGATGTGTGAACGGGAAGATGAAACTGTCAGACATGTCTTATGCGAGTGTCCGGAGTTATCGTCAATAAGAGAGTGTGTGTTCGGTGAGTCTTGGCCTACACCTGCCGATATAAAGGAGATGTCTCCTAGTGACCTGTCCACATTCCTGAGAAGAACAGGATGGACAATGACCTAGGAGGACAACTCCTCGAGAGAATGTACAATGGGTTACATGTGGCCTAAGTGCTGTGAGCCTACACACTCACCCTCCCTACTCTACAGATACAGATGCCTTCCATGGGTCCTACAAGGAAATGATTAAAAAATATAACACACGAGACACATCAGAAGAAGGCGCAATCCGCATCTTCGCGGATGGCTCTAAAACCAATATGGGCTCAGGATGTGGAATTTACTCCAGATCTCTGAATCTAAACATTAAATGGGCGATGGGCTGTAATGTCAGCGTTGCTCAAATAGAGCTCTCTGCTGTCTACATCGCCGCAAAAGAGATTACCGAAAGAAACACCACAGGTAATAAAAATCACTTTCTTACGGATAATAGACAAGCACTACTAGCCCTGAACAGACCACGCATCACATCATGCCTAGTACTGAAGTGTCACCTGTCCCTGATGGAAGCTTGTAGCAACAACGAAGTCACTCTAGGCTGGATCAAGGGCCACAGTAAATCGAAAGGTAACCACATTGCCGACTCACTAGCCAGGAAAGCAGTCTCCCAAAAACTCTTGGGACCTGGCACTTTCATTGATCTGTCGGTGTCGGCTATGATTGACCTAATAAAGGAACACTCCCTTGAAAAGTTTAAGAGTAGATGGGACGATGCAGAAGGTTGCAGTCTTGCCAAGGAACTGCTGCAGTATCCGGACACCAAAGTACCCGAAAATTACGTGACTATGAACAGACAGAACCTTCGGACAGCCACGGGTATTCTGACCGGTCATTGCCATCTACGAAAACATATCTGCAGACTGGGTCTGTCTGACACTTCACTTTGTAGAGGATGTGAACACAAGATGAGACTGTCAAACACATTATTTGTGAATATCCGACACTCTCTAAATTTAGGTTTTCTGTATTCGGTGAGTACAGACTAACACAAGCCAGCATGAGGGAGCTTACTTCCGGCGACGTTATCGCCTACTTCAAACAAGTAGGCTGGATGACGAGCTATAAGGAAGTCTGAACCTCAGAAGAACGCACAATAGGCCAATATGATATTTTTTTATATTTGTCGACGGAACTAAAATTAAAATTTAGCCGCCTGTCTATTTGGAGCCTCATTGGGAATAGCTCATTTTTCTTTAGATGTAGTACAGCTTAATTTGTTTCGTTCTAACAGTATAATATATAATTACAATGAAATACGATTTTCTGAAATAAATATTCCAAGCCCTATTCTAGTCGTTTGCAATTTCTTCGTGGCTATTGTTGGAAAGACGTGATCCCAGCAGGAGACAAAAATGTCAATTTAAATAAAATTTAAATGCCGGTTTGGAAAATAATAATAATCAAACATCACACCCACGGTTATAAAATTGTCACGCTATATTTTTATGAAAAATGAAAGAGTCACACTTCGATGAAAGAGAGACTGGTTAATTTTTTTAAGCGTAAATACAATTTTTAATTGAATTTCCAAGGCGAAAGCCTTTTCATATAAGCCAATTGATGGAAAATATCGGAAATTAAGTAAAAATGTAATGTATTTTGTAATCGATAAAAAAAGGTAATTTGCTGGCTTCGTTTTGAAATTTTAATATCAAAATTCACTATTGCATTTTACAGTTTTCAATTAATTAACAAAAATTCATATTCTTACAAGTGAAAGAGCGAGAAAATAAAATAACAAAAAACTATAATAAAATTTTGATGATAGAAGAATTTGTACTGGGAGAAAGATGTGACTGGCTTAAATGCAGAAGCACGTGGAGTTGAGTGGGACAATGCATTTAAAAACGTTCGAGTTGTGGTGGAAAATTATATCCCCAAACAAAAACATATAAATATACAGAGCGTTTCAATTAAAACTATTCACCTCACATAATTCTGAAGGCGAAAAAATGAAAAAACTCTTAAAAAATCATACAGGGTGTTTCATTCAGAAAGGGCGTAACTTTAACTGTAGATGAGGATCGCTTTGGTGCTTCCAAAAACCTATATTTAATGTGTCTTCTGCATTTTATAACCGATATACAGGGTGTTTTATAAATTTATCCTATTTCTTTCGAACCTCATAATTTCCGAGTAACCCTGTAGAATATTTTGAAATTTCGTACACATGATAACCATTACCTAGAACTTCATCAAAAGCTTCTCCATAAAGATAATGCAGGTTCGGCTTAACAAAAAATTTCAAAACTCGTCTTTCCAAAAAACAACACCCTGTATATAGATTTTTTTTTTAAATTGCTTTTTATAATTGGAAATCTACTTATTTCCTTTTTATTTTTCCGCAGACAATTTTACTACTAAATATGTACCGTCAATGTTATAATTTATGCACGTTTTGGGGGTTAACAATGGTATAGGAGAGGTTTTTTTTTATTTCTTAGCTTGAAATGGAATCTATTTAATGCATCTCAAGAAGCATCCTAGAAATTTAATTGAGTTTGTATGTTTACGAGTACAGACCACTGAAAAATGTGATTACAGGGCCGTACTTAGGATATACTCATTCAATATGTTTCGAATATTTCGAACACTCTGTATTACGTGTACCAAATTTCAAAATAATCTACAGGGTAACTCGGAAGTTATGAGGTTCGAAAGAAATAGGATAAATTTATAAAACTCGGTTATAAAGTTCAGTAGACACATTAAAAATATAGATTTTTGGGAGCACCAAAGCGATCCTCAGCCACAGTTAAAGTTAGGCCATTTCTCAATGAAACGCCCTGTATAAAGGGGGACATCTTTTTCCTCATAATAATTAAACGTTATAACTTTAATCCGTTTCCCCCAATGGTCACCCCACCCAATGTTTTAAATGGAGCACCCTATACAGTATTGTTGGATTCTCTTCCACAAGAGGATTACCAAAATTTATAGCACAGAATTAATGCAAATAATTTTGCCAATAAAAAACACCAACCCCAGAAATTAGAAACTTATTTGAGGCTAGATTATATTATAGTATGGAAACCAATGGAAACACATTATAGAAAAATTTAGTATTATTGGGAGGAGTAGTCATTGTGGGGAGGGGGCTAAAGTTACAGCGTCTACATATGAACACAAATATGTCCACTTTTGAATAATTTTTGACTTGTTTTTTTTTATTTTTCAGAATTTTGTGATGTGGATAGTGTTCATTGAAATGCTCTGTATAAAGAGGTATTAATCTACAACTCTTACCATGTCGTTTTCAACAAACCGTATCTCAAAATTGTTACAACAATATTTTAAAAATATTTCCTCATATTATCATCTCGATTTTGTACTTTTCATTACTCTTACCGCCTAATAGTATATTACGTAACGTGTGTGGTAAGGAGCATTTTACGCACGAATGGAAAAGTTACGTAATTCCGTGGATGCGTAAAATGCTTTACCTACGACCCCCCCTGTAATCAATCAATAACACACAGTCGGTATCAATGTAATGACGTCTATTACGCACTGTAAAAAAAACGCACAGCTGTAAAGTAAATCGCACGGCTTCCCTAGCAACATCATAGCAACTGTCAATAGACGTCTCCATTTTATTCAAAATTTACTATTTGAAAACATTAGATATGGCCACGTTTAACTATGAAAAGCCCAAAGGGCTAAGTATATGTTGATTATAATTGAAAAATGGACTTTCGATTATGAACAATATATTAATAATGATTAAACGTTAGTTCTTTAATATGCTTCTTTCATTGGTAATAGAGTAATAGAGATGGAGTTTACCAAGCACCTCTAATTATGTAACTGTTATTTCTTATGCTCTTTATAAAAAATACAAGTACAAGTAGGTCGTAGGTAAAGTATAGTACGTAGCTCGTGTTGTATAGCATTTTACGCACTCACGGTATTACGCACTCGCCGCTACGCGGCATCGTGCGTAACTTTTCCATTCGTGCGTAAAATGCTCCTTACCACACACGTTACGTAATATACTATTACAACACGAATAACGTACTATACTTTACCTACTTATTAATAATACTTGAACAACATCAACAATAAATATTTTTAATAATTGTATTGTATAACATTTAATTCCATAATATCAGTTATTATAATAATTGTTTATAGTAACAGTACAGTTATTTAACATAAATCATAAATCGCTTCATTGTTGAAGCATAAGAAACAACAGTTACATTATTAGAGGTGCTTAGTAAACTTTCATCTCCTCCATCTCTATTACTCTATTACCAATAAAAGAAGCACATTAAAGAACTAACGTTTAATCATTATTAATATATTGTTGATAATCAAAAGTCCATTTTTCAATTATAATTAATACATACTCAGCCCTTTGGGCTTTTCATAGTTAAACGTGGCAATATCGAATGTTTTCAAATAGTGAATTTTGAATAAAATGACGACGTCTATTGACAGTTGCTAAGATGTTGCTAAGGAAGCCGTGCGATTTACTCTACAGCTGTGCGTTTTTTTTACCATGCGAAATAGACATCTTTACATTGATGCCGACTGTGTGTTATTGACTGATTACAGGGGGGGTCGTAGGTAAATAAACAAATTTGTTCAACATTTTTTGGAGAATTAAGGGTTGAAAAATATGCTATCGTGTCAAATGACGTGTTAAAAAGCAATACGAGTAGTCTTCTATTGATACAGATCAGTCTTAAAGAGCCTGTTATTTGTAGAAATTTTAATTTTTATGTCACGTAAAGTACCGGAAATTATTTCGACTTTCTACAAATGAGATTCTATACACCTTTCGTGACTTTTGACAGTAAAGACATAGAAAAAGGAAATTCATTCCAATTGAAATTACCAATTAGCATGGGCGTACATAGCGAGGCAGTAGTAGAAATTATTTTCTGTGGAACAGAAAAATAATGCTAAATTCAAATAGGATAATTATCGTGAATCTCGCAACGATTTACAATGTGTGATGCATTTTGGCCCAATATAATAATATAAATATTTAAAATAAGAATTAAATTCCCTTGATCTTATTTCAACAAAAAGTTCGAGCATTTCATTATTATATAAACATAAATAAAAGAAGGCTATTGTCAAGTTCAAGCGTGGTGCAAGACAACAACAATTATATGTTTATCTGTTTTGCTCGAACTTGACCGGTTATATAATAGTTATTTACGTAATTAGTGAGATATGGACATTATTAACGCACCCATGTGAAGTTTGCAATCACATGAGTGCGTTAATAATTCCTATCACACGTATTACGTACAAAATTTTATCTACAATTGTTTATTAGTATTATTATTTACAGTACCTATATCATAGTGCAGAATACTTGAAGAAGACTATTCTACATAAGGTGTGTTCTTTTTGACTGAGATCTCAGTTAATCTCAGCTCACATCGGTAATGTGCGCGTTCTTTTTGATTCACCCACTTCGAAGTGAGCTGAGATTTTTCCTCCCCCTTCACCGATGCTGAATGTGGGGTATCCGTTGGACTTGAGTTGGAAATAAAGTGGAGGGGATGGAGAAATATTTGATTTTGTTTACGTATAAACTCACATAACCTAATTTTCTTTTGTTACAAATTATCAATTGACTAAATAAAAGAGAAATAATTATGGATACAATAACATTATTAGATGCTGATACGAGTTTATATGCTTTGTCTCTTATTCACGCATGCGTCGGCAGATCGCGTGTTTCAATTGAGTAGTTCGTTCTTTTTGGTGCTTACTCACATCACTTTATCTCAGATCACTTCAACTGAAGTGAGCTGAGATCTCAGTCAAAAAGAACACACCTATTGTTGAATCACAGTATAGGAACGAACCAGTTTGTTATCTCGTGACGCTACACTGCCGAGCTCTCTGTGACCTACAACGTCGTTCGGATGAGTATCTCATCCGGCGGCCAGTGCTGTGCTGCGATCCAACTAAAGTGCCAGTGGTGAATTTGCGAATCGAATTATTTATTACAGCTTATATTTTTACGGGTTTTCGGTATTATTTTTATAGTTTATAAGCATTTTTTGCAATTATACTATTAAAAAGAAGAAAACGGGTATTGTGTGTGTAGTTCTTGGATGTAACAATAAATATTATAATTGTGATGGAGAATTATACCTTTTTCCAAAGGATTCAGAAATATGAGAAACTGTTAGTATAATACTTTATTATTTGATCTTCATATTACATTTATGAGCCTTAGTTTCATACATTGATTTAATTTGTTGTTTTTGTTTCAAAGCTAAAGCTTGGCTTGAAGCATGCGATAGGCCTGACTTGATGCCAAAACCTCGGCCAAAACTATAAACTCTATACAATAGTAGTCATCGTTTATGTGGTGCTCATTTTTAACCAGACATGATTATGCAACCTCATAAAAGAAAACTTCTTTTAAAAAAGGCTATTCCAACAATATTCCTTTCATCAAATGCTGCAATGCCTAAAGACTTTCAGTCAAATGATTTATTGGAAAATAATTTTGTTCGCTACTTATGTGGTTATTTAATTGAAACATGTTCGGAAATTCATACATGCAGCGTATGTGAGACGTATTCACAAGCGTATTAGAATTTAGACGATTCGTCTTTATACTGTTGAATATACTTTAGAGCTTATGAAAATACGAATAAGGATAATTTTGGAAACTTGAATATGCCGCATGAAAATTTTGTACAATACATCTCATTATTCCAAATGACTTTTGAGAGTTGCTACGGAAGATAATATGTATTGTTAAATCACTTATAAATATTAGTCAAACAACAGAGCTTGTACATCCTTGTGTTGATTTTCCAATAAAATATTTAATGAAACTTTTCTTCAGGGTACGACTATATTACACATTTAAATTTGTCAATAAAAATTTTAAGAATCATAACAAAATGAAAATTGTAATATGGAAAAACCAATAAATATTTGGTATAAGACTATTGTTTTATTCACTCAACAGTGTACTGTTCTACAATATTTAAGAAAAAACATTTAACACGTTAGTCATTTTAAAACTTATGCCACCTACGCCTATGGTAAAATGAATCGTAAAGCGATCCGTTCAAGGTCATCAAAAGCTCTGGCAATTTATGAATGGAATTTATAAGAGTTATACTACTGGTTCGTTCTTATACTGTGGTTGAATAGTCACCTACTAGTAATTAATCAACCATTACGTATAAGTATGCTATAAGGTACTTATGCATAGTATTAGTTTAGTATGTAGTGTAATGTATTCCATAAATGAATCAAACATGTCCCAGTGCTAGAAGTAGCTGTTTCATACCTCTTTAGATGATCCTCTAAGTGACCCGCAACACCACCCATTCAGAGGCCCTTCCACACTTATAATCTACGGAAGTATTCATAGACAATACATCCATTATAAATGATCTAGAGCCACCTAGCGACTGGTAGAGGAATCTATGTATCTATCTCACCCAGTTAGTGGGATTCAAGAGACGGAGAGATATCTAGCGGGCTCTAGAAGAGTTATGGTGAGGAAATCATTGATGACATTGCGAAGGAGCGATGTTTCTGATGAATTAGGTACTTAAAAATCACATGATATCGGGAAGGAAGAAACAAGAGACTGCGATTGAATACTGGACATGATTGTCCCTTATCCTAACTCTTTAACTTTATCGTTGAATGTTAGATTCTCACACAAAAATATAACTGCTTTTGCCTTACCCCATCTTCATCCTTCATACATGCTAAAAATCAAAAGAATTGGAAAGGAATGCAAAATCTCTCATGGAGTTTTATGAGTTGGGTGATATACATATCTGCAGAATTAGATTTGTGGTATAATCTGTGGGAAAAGAATGTTTTATCAGGAGACAAATTAAAGGATATTGAAGTGGTTGCTCTTTTGGCTTGGGCCTGTACTCCCCATTTCAAGTGCTTTTTTATCCACTACAGCTACTGTTGAACGATCTTTCAGTACCCTTCGAATGATAAAGATCTGACTGAGAAGGGAGAGGACAGACTGACTGACATCTTCCGTGATTAGTTGTTACAGGTTAGGTTAGGTTAGGTTCTATGTTATTGGGGCCTTCTCGCGACAGCGACTCCCGTTAGGTCTATGGTGGCTCACCCCTAGGGATTATAATTCACCCCACAAGCCTGTGCTTCCAACGAAGTCCATGGTTGTATTGGGTGATACTTTTTTGAAGTCGTTCGGCTCCAAGGTACTGAAACCCCAAAGAGGGGCATGAGCATAGTATGTGCTCTGCAGTTTCGTCCTCCAAATTACAGAACCGACAAACCGAGTCTGAACCAGTCTCATCTTTAGGTGGTAATTTAGTCGACAATATCCTGTAAGCAGTCCCGACAGAATGCGTAGGTTCGTTCCACTCAATTTCAGGATCTTCTTATTTTTTGTACTCGAAAGGTATAGTCTGTACAGAAAGTACGAGGAGTAATAAATCATTCAT